>JAWQEG010003311.1:0-124591 GCA_033782935.1 Petrolisthes cinctipes | reverse complement strand
AACCAAACTTATACCCTCTCTTAGACACAAGAGCTATAAAGAGCGGGTTGGTAGAACTCGATCTGTTCTCTTTGGAAACCCGGAGACTGCGGGTCAGCTTATCGAAGTGTTTAAATTACTACGAGGCTTGACAATGTAGACTACAGGGACATTTTCCAACTCAGTGAGGGCACAACCAGGAATCATGGCTACAAACTTGAACTGAAGCGATACAACCGTGATCTGTGTGGTAAGTTCTTTACATACAGCACCTGCGGTACTTGGAACGCGCTTCCTGCTGATGTAGTCAACAGCAACTCTGTGGATCAGTTCAAGTCCAGATTAGACAAAGCCTTAAACCACCGTCTAGTGTTTAAGCCGTTGTGCGAGTGTTCCTTGATGGTTTCACATGACACATTCGAGACGGTCGCCTACTTGCGCAACTAAACCCACAGGTACCCTCTTTGTATGGATCGTAAGGTCCCCTAGGGTACTTCTTTTCCTTGTAACTCCTTGTAACTCTCTCTCTCTCTCTCTCTCTCTCTCTCATCACATTTCCTTCCTTGCCTATTAAGTGCTCTCTCTCTCTCTCTCTCTCTCTCTCTCTCTCTCTCTCTCTCTCTTATTTTCCTTCGGCTTCCATTTTCTCCAATTCTTACTCACTGCCATATATGTTTTGGCCGTCACTTCTCTTGTCTTTTCTGCCTTCCTTTTCCTATTCATTCTCTTATTCTCTTTCTATCTCCTTATTCCTGTTTCTCTCTTCTCCCCTCTCTTACCCATTGCTATGATTATTATTATTATTTTTTTTGTCTGTCTTCCTATTCTCGTCTCTCTCTCTCTCTCTCTCTCTCTCTCTTCTCTCTCTCTCTCTCTCTCTCTCTCTCTCTCTCTCTCTCTCTCTTCTCTCTCTCTCTCTCTCTCTCTCTCTCTCTCTTCATCTCCTAATTCATTCTTCTCTCTTCCTCTTAAATATTTACTCGGTCTCCTCATTCCTGCTTCTTTCTCTCTTCTCTTCTCTTCCTTCTCTGTCTTTCTCTCCTCTTCCTTTTCCCTTCCCCTCTAACTCATTATCATTATCTCACTCTTCTGTGTTTACTGTTTACTCTCTTTATTTCCATCTCCTCATTCCTGCTTCTCTCTCTCTCTTCTATCCCTTCTCTGTCTGTCTCTATCTCCTTTTCCTTTCCTTCCCTTCCCCTCTCACTCATTATTTATATCCCTCCCTTCTCTGTTTTTCTCCTCCTCATTCCTGCTTCTCTCTCTTTCCTCTCCTCTTCCCCTCTACCACTCATTATCTTTATCTCCCTGCCTGTGTGTGTGTGGGTGTGTGTGTGGGTGTGTGTGTGGGTGTGTGTGTGTGGTGTGTGGGTGTGTGTGGGTGTGTGGGTGTGTGTGTGCCATCGTCAATTTTGCATCGTTAACTTCCACTCTGTACTAATAATTACGTTTCTTTATCATTTTCCCTTTATGTGTCCACCACCACCTCCCTACCCCTACCCTATATATTATATGATACACTCTTTCAATTCTATCTGGTTATTTTCTCATTTTCCTTTACACTGTGTACCAACCAACCAACCATCCCCCTTCTCAATTATTATAACCTGCCTACGTTTTTCTTTGCTGCCCTCTTCTCTCTCTCTCTCTCTCTCTCTCTCCTCTCTCTCTCTCTCTCTCTCTCTCTCTCTCATGCTGCTGTTAAACTAAACTCTCCTCTCTCTCTCCCTCTCTCATACTGCTGTTAAACTTTCTCTCTCTCTCTCTCTCATGCTGTTGTTAAACTGAACTTTCTCACTCTCTCTCTCTCTCTCTCTCTCTCATACTGCTGTTAAACTTCTCTCTCTCTCTCTCTCCTCTCTCTCTCTCTCTCTCTCTCTCTCTCTCTCTCTCTCTCTCTCTCTCTCTCTCTCTCTCTCTCTCTCCTCTCCTTTCCTTTGTTCCCCTCATCCATTATCTCCATTTTTCTTTCACCCTCTCCCTTTTCCTTGCACACTCTTTCTTCCGCTCTGCCTCTTTCTTGTCCTCTTCTTCTTGCGTGCTCTCATTATCATATTCTTTCTCCTTCCTCCTCCTCCTCCTCCTCCTCCTCGATGTCTTCTTTTCATAAATTATCCTCCTCTTTCTCTTTAAATATTCATCACTCTCCATATGGCCTTTTATTTAAATACTCCTTAACTTAATAATAAATATATATATATATTCTTACAAATTACTATATATATCATAATTTTATGCTTTATTTTCTTTTAATCATACGTCACTTTATTGTGTGTTTTTTTTATTTAATTATTTCTTTCTCCTTATTTCCTGCAGTTTATTATCTTTATTTCTATTCCCTTCCATCATCATGCCTCTCCTCTTCTGTCTTCCTTATTATTTTACTTTATCCTTTCTTTATTCCTTCCTTTTTTTACTTCTTTTCTTCCCTTCTTTCTTTCATCCCTTCCTTCTTTCTTCATCCCTTCCTTCTTTCTTTCATCCCTTCCTTCCTTCCTCATCCTCCCTTCCTTCATTCCTTCATCCCTCCTTTCCTTCCTTCCTTCCTTCATCCCTCCCTTCCTTCATTCATTCATTCCTTTCTTCCTTCATTCATTCCTTCCTTCCTTCCTTCCTTCCTTCCTTCCTTCCTTTTTCTTTCACTTTTCATTTTTTATCGACGCATTTTTTTTTTCGTCGTATATAATTTTTCCAATTATCTAACCTCCATCATTAATTTTCTTCCATTCTTCCTTCATTTGATACTCTCCTAATAAAAAAAAAAAAAACTATATTCACTCATTGATTCATTCATATCACTCGCCTCCTTCCTCTCGTCTATCCTTCTTTTCTTCATTCCCCTTCCATCATTCCTTCCTCTTTCCCTTCCTTTCCTTCTTTCTACCTTATTTCTCTGTATTCCTTCCTTCCTTCTTTCTTTAATTTATTTTATTCTTTCGCTCCTTCCTTCCTTCTATCCTAACTTTCTCTCTTCCTTCATTTCCTTTCTTCCTTCTTTCATATCTTTTATCCTTCGCCCTCTTCCTTATTTCCTTCTTCCTTCCTTCTTCCCTTCTTTCATTTCTTGTATCCTTCGGCCTCTTCCTTATTTCTTTCTTTCCTTCCTTTTATATTTCGCTCCTTCCTTCCTTCCTTCCTTAATTCCTTCCTTTCTTTTATCTTTCGGTCCTTCCATCCTTCCTTCCTTCCTTTCATCTTTCGCTCCTTCTTTCCATCCTTCTTTCCCTTCTTCTTTCATTTTTTTTATATTTCCATCCTTCCTTCCCTCTTTCCCTTCCTTCTTTCATTTATCTTATCCTTCGGCCTCTTCCTTAATTCCTTCCTTCCTTCCTCCCTTTCTTCCTTCCTTTTATCTTTCGCTCCTTCCTTCCCCTTTTTCTTTACACATTCCCACACCTTCCCCCTTATCAATAAATTCGGGCAAATTTCCTTCTTTTACTCTTTTCCACTTTTATCTCTCCCTCTCTCTGTTTCCCTTCATCTCAATAACTTTCTTTTATTTTCCCTTAATCTCCCCTCTTTTATTATTCACTCTCTCTCTCTCTCTCTCTCTCTCTCTCTCTCTCTCTCTCTCTCTCTCTCTCTCTCTCTCTCTCTCTCATTCTGTTTCTTCCACATTTCTCCATTCGTTCTTTTTACCCTCTCGTGTTTTTCAATGTCATATCCCCTCCTTGTTTATATGCCTCATTTTTCCACTGACCTATCCATATTTTATCCCTGTTTCTTCTGGCTGTCATCATTTCTTCTGTTCCCATGTATCTTTGTCTCAGAATATTGTTATTTTTTTAGTAAATGTTTCTCTATTCCCTCTCGATTCTTTGTCAAATAATAATATGCTTGTTAGGGGTCTGTTTATCTATCTATCTATCTATCTATTTTTCTAATTATTCGTCTATCTATATATCCGTCTATCTATCTATCCGTCTATCTATCTATATGTCTACCTATCTATCCGTCTATCTATTTATCTGTCTGTCAATTTATATCTATCCATCTATCCGTCTGTCTATCTATTCGTCTGTCTGTCTGTCTGCCTGTCTGTCTATCTGTCTGCCTGTCTGTCTGTAAATTTATCAACATTAATATTTGTATTCTGTCTTAATTTCTTTCGTGTTCTTTTCCTATCTTTCCTTTTCTTTTATGATTCTCACCTTTTCTTCTTCGTCTTCGTTTTCGTCTTCTTTCTCCCTTTCTGTGTCTCTTTCCTTCTTTCTCATCCCATTACGTATTCTAATTTCCCCTCATTCAGCCTCTTCTGTTCACCGACCATTACCCTCTCACATACACTTTTTCTCCCCTTTCTTCCTTCTCTCCCCTCTGTTCTCTCTCTCTCTCTCTCTCTCTCTCTCTCTCTCTCTCTCTCTCTCTCTCTCCTTGCTTCCATTCTTCCTCACTTTCCAACTTCTTTTCTGTAAACATTCCTTCCATTCGTCCCTCTCTTCCGCCCTATCTCCTTTCTCTCACTCTCCCCTATACTTCCCTCCTTTCTTTCTTTCTCTGTTCCTTCCGTCTTTACCTCTGTACAATTCTGCTTCCCTTCATTCACACGTTCTCTCTCTCTCTCTCTCTCTCTCTCTCTCTCTCTCTCTCTCTCTCTCCTTTGAACCCCTTCCTTTTTCCTTCCCTCCTTCTGCTGCCTCCTCCCCATCTTCCATCCTTCCTTTCTCCCTCCCTCCCTCCCTTCCTTCCTTCCATCCTTCCTTTCTCCCTCCCTCCCTCCCTCCCCTCCTTCCATCCTTCCTCCCTCCCTTCCTCCCTTCCTTCCTCCCTTCCTTCCTTCCTTCCTGGCAGGTCGGACTGAGAGCTATTCAGACGAAAGAGCGAGAAACATAAAGTTGGTTTTCACTCTTCATGATAATGGACAAGGGTTCGTCAAACGTGTCTGACAATATTAGTGCATTTGTCGCGGCTTCTAGCCGCTTAAATTGTATTTATTGGTTTGTGAAACCAGTACAGCTGGTTGCTATAGAATAGGCCCCTTCACAAGCCCAGGCCCCGTGTAGGCATAATCTGGGTTGGAAGGGTCAATTCCGTGACGTTCATCAGAAGTAAATAAAAATTCAAATCTGGCGCTGTACTGATAGTGGAGCCACCTGGAGGTGGTGAGGTGAGGTATTAAGCCCCTCCTCCGCTGAATACCGCTCGTCCACTCCAATGAGAAAGAAGTGAGTGTCTGCCGCATCGGGAGGTGGGTGGGACAGTAGAAGCTGTACTGGTTTCACAAACCAATAAATACAATTTAAGCGGCTAGAAGCCGCGACAAATGCACTATTATTGGTATAGTGAAACCAGTACAGCTGGTTGCTAAGCATGCGATGCGGTAGGTGGGAGGTGAGGTGGAGGCAATCACGTGCTAGTTAAGAGTGGTTGAGAGCGGAGGGCAGGAAAGGTAACCGAGCCCGGTGAGGCAGCAGCTAACGCCCCTCCCGACACTGGCTAGGTGAAACGCCGTGGTGGGGGAGAAGTAGCGTATACCATAAAACCGTAGACCATTCTGTTATAGACCAGAATTGTTACACATAAAGTCTTTATAGTTAGACTCGAGGGTTCGGGTCTAGGAGAGGAGGGGGGAGGTTCCCATGGATACTCCCCCCCCCCCTTTTCCTCCCCCCCCCATTCCCCCCCCCCCCTTATTCAAGTCTTCTGAGTTAGGGCTATGGCCCTCGCTCAGGTAATGTAATCCCGAGGGGATGAAGGAGGACACTAGGATCCAGATATCCTGTGTAATAATATCTCCTGTCACTCATCTTAGTTAATAATTGTTTGGAAAATGAATACACAAGAATTCCGTAACAATGTAATTTATTATATATTCTCTTTCACCATATGTACACGTGAAGAATGGGGATGAGTATGAAGCTGTACAAGATGTGGATGAGGTCTGGGATGATGTGACGGGACTTAAATCACCCGACCTTTTCTCTTCGGGCGGCCCCTCCCCCCCATGTGTCTCCCGCGGGGACCCTGGGGAATAGGAGGTGGAGTACCCATAGCCACACAGGGGGTAGGGGAGAGCGAGTGGAACAGGTACCTCGTCCTGAAGGAAGAAGTGGACGCCCAGCCCCCTAAATCCCTGACCCTCTCCACCGAGTGAGTCCTGAGGAAGGCGAGGGAGGCGGCCACGCCCCTAACGCTGTGAGCCCTCGGGGCGTGTCCGGGATCCCCGTTCTCTATCACTCGGCAGAGAAGGCGAGCGATTGACCTAGGGAAGAGAGGGTTACCGGACCTAGAGTTGTAGAAGAGGTGGTCCGGAGAAGCCCCTCTCGTCGCCTCCACGTATGCAACAAAGGCGTGGACTGGGCAGAGGGGGTGGAAATTTCCATCCCTCAGGAACGAGGGTACTGCGAGAGGGCCAATTCTGTCGTCAGCCTGCTCGTTCTTAGCTAGAAAAGCAGGGGAGGGGGAAATGGTTAAGGAAGTAAGGTTAGGGGTTACTGAAGAAAAGGCTGTGTGACGGGTCAGGGCTGCCAACTGAGAAGCCCTGTAACCTGTAGCTAAGGCGAGCAGGAAGAGAGCTTTCTGGAGGAGGTGACAAACCTCCAGAGGGACCCCCTCGAAGGTCAGGTAGGAAAGGACACGATGAAGGGACCAGGAGGGTGCCTGGGCCCGGTGAGGTGCGGTCCCCGCCCGAATCCCCATCCTCAGGAGAGAGAGAGGCCTCTCCGAAACCTTAATGTTAAAACCCAGGAGGAGGGGATCAGACAGGGCTGCGTGATGCGCAAGCACCGTCGCCGGGGCCCTGTTGGTGGAATCGGCGAGCCACGTGAGGAATTCCAGGACTGTGTCCTCCGAGATGACCCTGGAGGGGTGTCTTCGCAAGAAGTCCTGGAATCTTTTCCAGCACGATTCGTATTGTCGCACCGAAGACTGACGATGAGCCCTCAACATCTTGTCCACTGTCTCCTTAGTGAACCTTTTGCTGAGGACTCCCCGTAGAAACTCCAAGCGTGTAGTTTCAGTGACGCTTGGAGTGGTGCAGACAGGGTGCTGGAGAGGCACGCCGATCCCAACTGAAGGGGATGCGGGCACCACCGGGACAACTCTCCGAACCACGGCTGTGCTGGCCAGCGGGGGGCTATGAGGAGAACCCTCCCCCTGAAAGTGCGCAGCTTGAGGATCGCCTTCAGGAGGACTGAAGTGGCTGGGGGTGGGAAGAGGTAGAGATGACCCCACCTGTTCCAGTCCTCCGTGAAGGCGTCCGGGCCTCCCGCCTCTGTTCTGGATGAGAAAGTCAGGAACAGAGGGAGTAGGGCCGTGGATGGGGAGGCGAATAGGTCCACCTCCGGTGTCCCGTAGCGAAGGCAGAGAGACTCGAACACAAGGGGACGCAGTTGCCACTCGACTGACGTCCCCCTGAACCTGGATAGGGCGTCCGCCTAATCGTTCTCCCGCCCTGGCACGTAGCGGGCCGAGAGGTGAATGTCCCTCTTGGCCGCTATTGCGAAAATCTGTTCTGACAGGGACAGGAGAATTTCCGACCGTACGGTGCCCTGTTTCTGTAGGCACTGCACGGCCGCAACGTTGTCCATATCGAAGCGGACGCCTATCCTGGCAAACTGAGGGTGTCTGTTGAGCCATTCCTTCGCTACCATCAACTCCCGGGCGTTGATGTGCAGTAGCCTTTCCCCTTCCTTCCATCCCCCGCACCGTTGATGTCCCAGGCAAGACTGGTATCCCCAGCCTACGTCCGATGCGTCTGTCGCCACCGTAATCCCCGGGGGAGGGAACACCCAGGGGACCCGCTGACGCAGGGCACCGGGACGTAGCCAGGGGCGAAGGAGGCGGTGGAGAGAGGGGGACACTTGCCTGGGAAGGTCCCTGTGTGTGGGGGACAGGTGGAGGTTTACCTCCCGCGTCAGCCTCCTGTGTTTCAGTCGTCCCAGGGGCATTGCAGGGGCCGCGAAATTTAGGGACCCGAGCAATGATTCCCACTGGCGGCGAGAGAAAGTACGGGAAAAATGCGCCCGGCGGACGTGGCGGAGGGTCCGGCGGGCGTTGTCTGGAGCGAGAGAGAGGGTGGCCGAAAGAGAGTCCCACTCTATTCCTAGCCAACACAGCTTGCGAGTGGGGGTGAGAGAGGACTTGGGGATGTTCAACAGAAACCCCATTTCCTCTAGCACTCCCCTCGCTACCCGGACGTTGTTTGCTACCTGCTCCTTGGAAGGGGCGTGAAGCAACCAATCGTCCAGGTACATGAGGGTGGGGACACCCGCCTCTGCCAGACGGGATGCCACCACCCTCACGAGTTTTGTGAAGACTCGCGGAGCTAGAGAAAGACCGAAAGGGAGCCTGGTAAACTGGAACGTCTCGGTCCCCACCTGGAAGGCCAGAAAGCGGCGAAACCTGGGGTGGATCGGGACGTGCCAGTAAGCATCCTTGAGATCCAGGGATGCTAACCAGTCTCCCTTCCTCAGAACTGTGCGGACCTGAGCAACCGAAACCATCCTGAAATGTAATGTTTTCACGAATTTGTTTAGCTTGCTCAGGTCCATCACCAATCTTGTTTTTCCCTGATCCTTTTTGGGGACCGTGAATAAACGAGAAAGAAAGACCCTTCCCGTCGCCCGCTCCACTACCCCTTTTTCCCGCATTTCCCGCACATGCGGGACGACCGAAAGTGACACTTTGGTTGAGGCAGGAGGTAGACGTAGTGGCTGTAACGGGAGAAGACAGGTGTCAGTGAGAGTACCGTTAATCCTAATCCCCCGGGGCCCGAGGGACCCGGGGTGGTTGGGGGGAGAATGACAGGAGAGGCCGAGATTTTGACCGCAAGGGAAAATCTGATTTTGACCTAACGGTAGCCCAAGGACGGGATTAGGCATAATTCATATGTCAGACAGTAAGGATGACAGTTACTCACCGGAACAGTAATCCAGGGCCATGACAGGCCCTGGCGAATTATCCTTGCTGCCCAGCCGTGGGTGGGCCAGGCTGCTGACCACCCTGTGAGGCAGCCCAGAGTGGGACCCTCAAGTGGCGCGGTCCTTCTGGGAGGGGTGGTTGAAGGATGACTTGGGCTTTGCGAAGGGCTTGGAGACCTGTCCCCTTCCTCGAAAGGGCTGCTGGCCCCTCTGGGAGGGCCTGTTGTGTGCTCTCGGGGGAGTGGGATAGGAGGGCCTCGGTAGCCTGGAGGGCTGGGAGGGCCTCCGGGGCTGGTAGGCTGGTCTGGCTGGCTGTGGGGCACGTGGCCTACGGACAAACAGAATGATTAGGACCCAAAATAGACCCGAAAATCCTTTCATTTCACCCCGTGACAACTCGGGTAAGACGAACACGAGAGGTACTTACTTGGAGGTGGAAGGCTTTGGTAAATTAATTACCGTTGGGAGGGAGGCGAAGATCGTGTCTGTCGCCGGTTGGTCAAAGAGGGCGGGGGACAAGGGGACAGCTCGTACCACTCCCCTCTGTGCCATTTCTGGCGCAGATTTAGCTGCCGCTTGGCGGGTTGCCAGTCTCGCCTCGGCGAACGCCTTCGCCTCCTCCCGCATGAAGTGGGTAGCCATTGCCGCCACGCCCTCCATCACGGTGGCCATGGAAGAGAGGGTGTCACTGTAAGGGGTAAACAAAGAAAGAACCGAGCGAACCCGGGGATAAGTACCCGGGAGTAACAGGGAGACCCTTTACCCAGCATCCCTACAAACATGATACACGAGAAAGGTACTCACGCTAGCTGTACACCCGACATCTCGTGGTAGGAGTTTGTTAGGGCGTTGAGGCAGTCCCTAATCAAAGAGGCGGCTGCTCCCGTGGAGATGGTGTGGGCCAGCTCCAGACGGGTAGCAGACTCCGCCTGCCTCAATTTACCATCGGGCTCCTTCAGCTGATAGGGGACCGGGGGCTCCTTCTCCGTCTTCCACAGGCACTCCCTCAAGCCCGGGGGAGCCCGGGAATGAGGGAGGATGACGGGGAAAGACGGAGGAGGGGGCTTCCTGGGCGCGTTGTTCCTCTGGTGGTCCAGGGACTTAAGGAGAAGGGCTGGAATATCCAGGTCCCCTTCACTCTTATCCCCCGGGAAGTACGCGTCCGGGGAAAGGAGGAGAGCCGTGTTACCGTGTGAGCGGTCAATCCTCCAAGCCCCGGACAAGTGTAGCTGGCTGTACTCCACCAGGAAACCCATCGCGTCCAGGGTAGCCGCAGAGGACACCCTAGCTGAAGTGGGTAAGGGCGCTGAGATAGGACGGACCTTGTAGAAGGGAATAGCCTCGCCCTTCTCATCCGCCCCCCACTTCACCACGACGTCATCCCTCCGGATCCACACGTCTGGTTGAGCTGTGTCCGGAGACCAGGCCACCAGTCTGCCCTCCTCCGAAGAGTGGGTCCAAGCAGGAGGAAGGAGAGACCAAGAGTAGGGAAGGTATCCGTCTCCTGAAGGAGGGGGTGACGGGGACGGAGGTGCGGAGGTAACCAACTCCTCAGCTACGTCCCCCGACGGAGACTCGAGCCCTGGGGAAACGGGAGGCACGAAAAGGACTCCCACATCCCCGGGAGGACTCGAGCCCTCGACGGGAGCAGCAGCGGGAGGCGGGGGAACAGGAGCGGGTTCCGTAGCGACAGCCTGAGGTTGCGCGACGGAAGCCCCAGGAAAAGCGTGAGGAATAAGGGTGTGGAAGATCTTAACTATCTTCCTCGACGAGGGGCTGTCCCCCCCCCGCTTACCCCTGCGGGAATTGCGGGCGGGCGAAGGAGAGCTCCCCGACGACGAAGAAGAGGAAGAGGACGACGAAGACGAGGAGGAAGGAGAACGGCGACGAGCACGGGACTTCCTGGAGTGGCGGGACCTTTTAGCCGAACGCTTGCGTCCTCTAGAGAGGCCTGAGGAGCCAGCTCTAGCAGGAGGCGAAGCTGGGGGTTCCCTGCTGGGCCCTTGTACCGGTGAGGCAGTCGGGGGAACCAGCGCGACAGACTCGCTCGCTTCCCGGGGGGATAAGCCCCGAGAAGGAGTCGTAGTACCGTCTAGGGAAGCAGGCTCAATCTCTCGGGCCTCAGGAGGTTCTAGCCCCTGAGACTCCGAGAGACAGGAAGAAGGGTAACGGGTCCTGAATAAACCCAGGTCCGCTCCCAAAATCGGGTCCACCCACGCCAAAGAAGAACCGTCTCGTTTGTGGGCCATTCTCCTAGCCCTCGTCCACGCCATACGAAGAGAAGCAAGGGCAGGGAGTTTGGAGCGGGCAGAAGGGGAGGTAACCCGACACAACTCAGCCCAGGGGCGGCACACACCACACGCCAAAGGGTCGTAACCCAAGGGAGTGAAGCAGGGTGCGTGAGGAGAACAGTGCAGGTGTCCGTCAGGCGAGACCCGCACGGTACATCCTGAGGCAGCACAAAGGGCACGAGTAGGCTGGGGGAGAAAAGAATACACAAACATGGGTTAACACGTGCAAACACTGGAACACAAACCCATCCTCCCCGAAGGAAAGAAGCGCGGGACACGCCCGCTGAACCTGGGGACCAGAACACAATCCCCCACACTCGCGCAGCCGCCCAGGGAAAAAAACCCCGTAAAACCATAATCGTCCGCCACATGGAGCGGGTAAAAAAGGGGGCCCCCCCGGACCGATGAACCAGAAGAAGGGGTAGGAGGGGACCCGATAGCCTGAGAAGAAACACTCCAGGCTGAAATAATGGAAAAAACCCCAAAATAAAATAAAAAACCCCCGCTCGGGAGAGGAAGAGAGAACCAGGGCACAATTCTCCCTCCCCCTTACCGAGAGGGGACACATAATAATCGGGGGAGGTAAGAGGAAGGTCTGCAAAGACCCCATGTGGGCACCACGTGGGGTGGGGAAGTCCCACGTGGAACCCACTAACCTCGCTAAAAACCCCAGAAAACCCCGATAAAATACACATGAAGAATGTACTAGTGGCAGGAGGGACAGTGAAATAGGGGACAGACGGAGAAAAACTCCGAAACAGGGGCTGAAAAGCCCCCTTCGCTTAAGGAAAGAACTAAGTCCTAACGAAGAAAAAACCCCCATAAACACCTAAAAACCCTCCTAGAAAACACACAATATACATCTGCAAAGCAGGCCAGCCACTAGAACACAAAAGAAAAATTAGCAGGAACACGCGACACAATACCATAGCGTAGCAGCGAGGAGCGTAGATGTTGACAGGCGTGTGTTCCGCGACAGAGTGGACGAGCGGTATTCAGCGGAGGAGGGGCTTAATACCTCACCTCACCACCTCCAGGTGGCTCCACTATCAGTACAGCGCCAGATTTGAATTTTTATTTACTTCTGATGAACGTCACGGAATTGACCCTTCCAACCCAGATTATGCCTACACGGGGCCTGGGCTTGTGAAGGGGCCTATTCTATAGCAACCAGCTGTACTGGTTTCACTATACCAATAATTAAACGTTTATTTTACATTGCATCAACGTTATTTTACCACAAAGCAATCACAAAACATAGATACCTGAAATATATCACATACACACACGCTTAGGTGCATTCCATAAACATATTTATCTTTACCTTTGAGCGAGCCTGAATGTTTGATAACATAGAACGCAAGTGAAAAATAGAAAATCTAAATAAAATCGAGACAGAAGACAGGTAAGGACGGCCATAAACAGACAGGCCACAAAAGCCAACGTTCCATCTCGTAGGCTGACAACACAAACAGAGAGGTGGCCGTGGGTGTCGCAGGAGTACAGTCGCCAACCTAGTCACTTCTCTGATAGTCCTCTGCCGTAACACTTAATTCATTTCTGTTATAGTTGGTCTGTTGTCTTTTTGGCATGTATGTTAAGGCGCGGTCACACGAGCCATTTTTTCTGCAATTATTCTCCGGCAATTTTATTATTCACCGGCAATTTTAACAGTGTCTGATCACACGAGCTAGCCGAGTTTTGAAGCGTATTTCGGCAATTCGTAGCTTGGTTTTGTGGTACAGCTCATCTCCTGCACCCTACAAATATTTCTTTTCTGAATATATATATATATATATATATATATATATATATATATATATTCCAACGATTGGTATATCTGGTTCCTAGCGGGTTTTTGTTTCTGCGTCCGTGATTGGTCGATTTGATGATAATGCTCGTTCAAGGGCTCCTAAAGCGACGTTGTGATTGGCTGTCCAAACTTCTCATATCTCAGATGTTTTGATCTATTTTGCCTTAAATAAAGTATCTGACACGTTATTATGTTGTTAATATAACAAATATTATCATATAATATTGTATCAAATGACAAGCAAAAACTGTGAATAGTTGGGAAAATACGGCCGGTTTGTTCATTAGGCTACGGAGGTGCTGTATCGTTCGAATCCATTCATTTTAGGTCAAGATACACAGTAAATATATATGAAAGCAAAGTAATAACATGTTATTTTTGTAATTTTGATTATTTTTTAACAATATTCAATACAATTTGAAAATCTAAAGCCTTTAATAGCCTCACAAAGTAACAAAAGAAATTAAGGATAACGACCAAGTCATAGCTACGACGGAAGAACGGACACAGTGTTGGCGGGTAGACGAACATCACCTCTCAATCCCGTCGGCTAGCCTAGTCGCTTCTAACTTTTTACTCATATTCAGGTAAGTTTCTTTATTTGTAGGCGTGTCATCGTGTTGGAGCAAAGAGGTATCAGACGTCCGGGTCCACAGTACTTTGTTGTTATTTGTCATAACAGTAACGACAAGAACAATACAGCAGCAGGATCTGAGGGGGTAAATATATCGTCGTCGTTGATGAACTATATTTGTTTTCCCGCCAAGCGGGACTTCCACAGCCACTTTCTGCTGCATCATATTGGTCCATTTTTGTCATTTCAACAGCACACATGTTTTTAATATAAATTTCTAGGCTTAATAACATTACAGATGGATCATCGGTGGCCATATTTGTTCCCGAGATCGGCAACACAAGACGAGCAGGATCGTGTCGAGAAAATTGCAGAAATCTTGTCAATTCCAGCAGAGATTCAACCGAGTTGATGTTGCCGGTGATATTATTGCCGAAAAAGGTGCTCGTGTGACCACGCCTTTAGATTCCATTTTTATTTCTTAATTAACCTGGCAAAATCGTACCGATTTCTATGCTCAATGTCTTTTTTTTTTTCAGTTAATGATAAAACAAGTCAAACAAAATACACCAAACTTTATGCAACTAGGTACTTGTCAGCAACTAAATAAACATTGGAATGTACGCGAAATGTGTATTTAAGATAATAATTATTACATAGAAGAGCATATATGCGTAATAAAGATATACGCACTAGAGTATAATTTCCCGTCTATGTATAATTACAGCTGCATAATACATGGCTCCATCAGATAACTCACAGGCCAGATAGAGCTTTTGTCCATGACTGTACCACCCGAGATTACTATTTTCAAGTATTGTCTGAATCTAAACTATCTTTAGTCGGATAATCAGCGCCATGGCAAAAAGAAAAAAAGAAAGAAAAAAAAAGTTATTCTAATATCAGTGTATGGAGTCTAAAATGGATCTATCATGTTGTCGGTGAACTGTACAATTTCTACAAACTCTTCCACGAAGCAGAAAGTGAACGGAGGGAGTGTGTACGGATGGCAAATAAGAGGGCCACTGAATCCTCTAAACTATGTCACCAAACTGATTCCCTATTAGTATCATTAAAGTTATTTGTTTCCTAGGAGAGTTGGAGGGAACAATAGGTTTCCAGTTTACAGAAAAGAGATAGTTGAAGAGGAAGATAGAAGGCCTCTCTAAGTCTGAATGACCATGTAACACGAGAGAGAAGGAGCTAAAGAGTGGAGGAACAGATAAAGGAAAGAAGGGACAGTTCAAGAAGAGAAATAAATTGGATGGAGCCTCTCTGCCTGTTGATTTTACTTAGGTAGAATTAGAAGGTATCATTAGCCTCTAATTATTACGTCGATATTAACCCATTTATGGACTTGTGATCGTTTATGAGAATTGGAGGCATCTGATTCCTCCTGACTAGGCCACAAACCAAGCTAATTCCATATAGATAGTGTTTCGGGGCAATACTTGAAGGACTCATTCACCTCTAATTTTCTGACTACATCACAGGGTCCCTTGAGTATGGTTCGATCCTGCAAAAGTCACGATTCATTAGGTGGAAACTCACTGCTCTTGTCTGCTGTTAGGGAGTAATACACTTTTGGTACATTAGATTAGTGCGTCTAGCTCATGGAGGTATAATATAGAGGAGGCGGCATGAGCCGCTCGTCCTGTACACCCAAAGTGAAGCCAGGGGCGGAGCCTATTACCCTACCCCCCATTGACTCAAAACATTGCCCCGGCTGCCATAAACCCACTATAATTATGCTCTTATTTTCTCATATTAACTATAATTAGAGACGGAAAGAGACTTGAATTTGTTCCATATATGATAACTGCATAAAATTATCCAATTCTGTATATTATCAAAAGTACTTAAACCCATTAAATACCGCTGTTTCTTAGAGCATTACCTCTTCTCGCAAACTTTTCCTAGGAGGAGTATGAATGAAAGAATGAATTAATGAATGAATGAATAGTTTATGTTATGCAAAAAGTATAGTAAAAGAGAAGGTTATAGCTTACACACCAACCCACAGACAGTATTATAAGGTTACAGAGAAATAAGAACAAGTACAGTTGCCCATACATGAATCTGGTACGCCTCGCTACTTACGAGATACCTACAACAGGAAGGAAAGTGAGCAAAAGTTATAGTTTGTTGATAAGCAGATAGTAATAATATTTTACTATCTGCCTGTCAACAAACTACATATTTTTTCACTTAAATTTCCTTTCGTTGTAGCCACCTCACAAGTAACGAGCCATACCAGTTTCATGTGTGGGCAACTGTACAAATGCAAATAAAATTAATTATATAAAGAGTTCTAGTATGAGACGCTGGAAGGCCTTATGTCACTCTTTAAGTACAGTATATAAATAAGATTATATACAGTAAGATGTATATAGTGAAGTGAAGATGTGTATAGTGTAGTGAAGATGTGTGGTGTGCTGTGAAATGTGTGATGTACAGTGAAAATGTAGCCTACATAGTGTAGTGAAGATGTGTATAATGTAGTGAAGATATGTATAGGGTACTGAAGATTTACATAGTGAAGTGAAGATGTGGTGTGTTGTGATGAGTATAGTGTAGTGAAGATGTGTGATGTGTAGTGTAGGTGTGGTGTGTAGTGAAGATGTGTATATGGTACTGCAGATATGTGATGTGTAGTGAAGATTTGTATATTATGGTGAAGAGATGTGTAGTGTAACACCCAGATCACTGTCATGTAATAGAGTTCACACTCAGGTGTAGTGTCTTGTATCAAACACATTTTACCACTTACAAGCCACATGAAATCTTACCATGATGGCTGGATGTTACTACATAAAGTGTGTCATCACTTACTCAGTTTCAGTTCACTCTGATTCACACAAAAACATTATTTTAATCATCAGTCCCCGGCCGTAATTTTACTATTATAAAAACTCTTTTGGCACAAAAGACCTAAATTCTCAACAACCAAATAGTCTACGTAGTAAACACAATTATAAATTTGATATCTTTAAAACATTATGAAATATGCTAAAACATTCATAATACAATCTCTCAACACTCAGTTATCCTACAGGCCAACCCTAACTTGGGCACAAGTAGGTCACCCCATGGAGCCAGTTTATCTTTTATAACCCTGTCAATGCCATATATACGTGAGGTTATACATTAACAGTTAATATCACAACACTATAATAGCCTTGGCTTTGCAGTTTTTGTGTACAGTATCAATATTCTACAGGACATGGGTGTCACTGTGTGAGGCAGGTGATGAATTCCACTTCGTTGATTTGTCCATTTCTGTCGTATATTTTTCTGTATGACTTTCTTAACATACCTATGAAATGTAGTAGAAAGACTCCTGTCTCTCTGGGTACACTCATATGCTGAACACGCCGGCATTATTATAAAAAATGGCAAAGAATGTTGGTGAAGTTGATGGTCCGACGTGATCAGCTGAGGGAGGGAGTAGGGAGGACAGCCGACCAATAGAAAGTTGGCTTCACCTTTGTGACGTCATGCCGCCTCCTTTATATTATACCTCCATGGTCTAGCTTCCTCGAAAGTGTATGGCAGGAAACAGGATTATGTAAAAAAATAATAATGTTGCTTTGAATACTTGAGAGGAAACAGTTGCTTCAAATTTTCCAACACTGTACCATCCTCTAGCTGAATGACCCTCAATGATCCAACCGCGTCCTATCCTTAGCCTACCTGATTTATACTCGTATTATCGGGTCTGAAAAAAATACACTATGATGGTAGATTAAATAATTAACTCTCTTCACACGACTGATGGTTAAGTTACAATGTATATTAAGGGGAGATTCTCTCTTTGGTGCATTGGAGGGCTACTGATTCCTCCTAACTATACCAGGAAACAGACGAGCTTATTATTACTAATAGGGAATCTGTTAATATCGTAGCATAGTTTGGAACAATCAGAGACCCTTAAATTTCCCAACACAGTCTCCCCTTAATCCGGTTCAAGTAATTCTTTTCTCTGGTCTCTCGTACTGACTTCACTTGTCTTAAAAATTCATAATATCCAGCTGAATTACTGAATAAAAGACATGGTTATCATTCTAATTTTTAAAGAACGAGAAAGTGTAAAGTAGGTGGCAACATCTCCAGCCTTCAGTTATAACCTTGTATTGTTCTCCAGATGAGTTATATATTACCACTAGTTTGGAAAATTAATATCTGTGTGGCGTTACATGGATACTGCGAACATATCCCTAACACATTTTTACGAACTGTATGTGTATGGGCGCTCAGCACAATCCGTGAAAAAACAAAAAGTTGAAAAATGACGCTTGGTTTACAGAGATTAAACTAACCATATGACATTTTTTCGAATAGTCTCATTGTCTTTCCCAGCTCATATAACTTGAAAGTTATAGACAATAAGAATCCTAATCTAACCTAGGTGTTGGCGCGGGCGGTGCAGAGCCAGTATACAGTTCATAATAATGTATTCTTTCCTCCCTCTCTACTTCCATTTCTCTCTCTCTCTCTCTCTCTCTCTCTCTCTCTAAGTTGCTTACCAGTAATTTCCCTTGGGTAGGATGGGGTACTGGACGATGTGTATGTGAGTGTGTGTGTATGTGTACACCTTTCCACACACCTTATACAGTACATCCAAGTGTTCTCAGGCATCCACTCTTAGGATACGGTATTTTAACCATGCATTTGTATTGCATCTTATTTAAAATCTTTCACGATTTAGTATTACTGTGTTCTAGGTAACATCGATGTGTTTTAAGTAACCCTTCCTTAAGTAACCTTCTGCACTTCTGTTAGCAGTCGTGTCTTTCGACAAGTTTTTCTTCCTACCAACAGTTCAGTTTTATATCTGAGAAAAGTCCTCAGGCTTCAAAAAGGGGATAAAAATCATGCTAATAAGTAACCTGGTGGTGAAACTGTATTTGGTTGTAGAACTGGTGTATCGATCAATAACTTTAGCCTTTAGCGACGACTTAAGAATGTTACATTCTCCTCCAACACCAGACAATATTTTCATGTAGGAAAGGTCATTCCTGACACTCATAGATTAGCATTATTTCAGTTAAAGTGGGTATAATTAAAGGTTACTCATTTATTAACTATATTCTAATCAAAAGCAAAATAATTATATTGAGAGACTTCGTTTCAGAGACACATTTGTGACAGAAAGAAAACCCACACTGGCAGACGGAAGTTTATTACAAAACAGTTTCAGTGGACAATGACATCATCCTTAGTGGTCAAGACGAAATGTTGAGATGACAATGAGAGGTACAAAAGGTTCCAATATATACAGTATGTTTGCTTGTGTGTATGTGTGTGTGAGAGTGTGTGTGTGTGTGAGAGTGTGCGTGTGTGCGTGTGTGTGTGTGTGTGCGTGTGTGTGTGTGTGTGTGCGTGTGTGTGTGTGCGTGTGTGTGTGTGCGTGTGTGTGTGTGCGTGTGCGTGTGTGTGTGTGGGGGGGGGGGCAAGGCGTCATCTGTCATCAAATACGATACTCTCCCGTATCTGTGAATATTTTTATACAGATCAGATGCGTGTGTGTGAGTGTGTGTGTGTTGAAATTTGCGAAAAGTAAAACACGGAGATAGGCAATCCTACCGCCGTAGTGTGAAAACAGATCCACTAGGTGTGTGTGTGTGTGTGTGTGTGTAGATACAAGATTGAATACAGTGTGGTTGAAGTTACAACAAGTCTGAGCTCCGACATGGAGGAAGCGATTTGTCCACAAGGGAATTCATAATAGGATCTAACTTGTAAGCACCGTCACATAGGTTAAAAGTATTATATTATTGGATACATAGTGATTCGATAATTTTCCGTTTTCTGAAGTCTTGGTAATTATACACAATGTGACTACCTGGCCAAACGATCCTATGTTTATTTTTTTATATTATTTTGGAAACTGTTTGGTAATTAACTTCCGTCTGCCAGTGTGGATTTTCTTCTCGTCATAGACAATCACCACAGAGTGATTCCTCCAGCACATAGTAGGAGTATTCAGTTCGTAGACAAAATACATTTTTGAACTCCCTGAACTCCCCAAAGCAACAACCTGCGATATATATTATATTCTTGAAATAACATCAAATAATTTAGATTGACAGGAAACTCCCATCGTCCAAGAGACAAGACAGTAAAGAGTAAATTAAAAGAGACAACACAATGCACCACAACCAACCACAAGGAGGAGGGAGAGAGACAAACCCATGTTCTCTAGACAAATAATTTTACTTCTCCTTCTGACCAATGTATTTATGATTTATGCAGGGTGGTGCAAAAGAAGTCTGACAGTCTTATTTTCTAGAATATGTTTATATTTAATTTATTTTTTACAGGATATTGATGCGTAATGGCTTCCTGTTGAGGGCGAATATTTTGAACACTTACGATACTAACAGTTTGTATTTTGTGTTGGAATATTCTCACTACAGTAGATGCCCTGTGAGTGAATAAATGCGGGACTTAAAATGAATTATCATGACAGTGAATGAATGACTGAGTGAGAGAAGAAGGAAAGCTAATACAGTGAGGGGGTCAAGCTATAGAGCAAATGACTGAATAAGGGATGGAAACACTCAGAGGGAGCAAGAAATTAAGTCACTGTGCAACTAAGGAAAGAATAAACTAGAAATTGAGTGAGGGTTTGATTAAATAAGTGAGCTGAAGCTAATGAACCCTATGGATCGTTAACATACATGAAGATGGTTAACACATTGAGAATAGATGACTGTGTAATTCCCACCGTCCTGGCGTATAATGACTTAGTTAACAGCCTTTATAACTCATTAACCAAGTGGTGATTATGAAGACTCACAACCACAAAAAGAGGAAAGTGGTTGAAGGGAGATACTGCAACCTGTATCTCGCTTGTAATTCTGAAAATGGGTCGAGTGAACTTCCCAAAGCCACAGTAGCCCACAAAGGTTAAGTTTATTACAATGGAAACTAGCAGCAAGCACAGAGAGATGTTTTGGCACGAACACAACTATTATAGAAAGGAGCTTCCCTTCCTCTTCCCACTGCATCACTACTTCCCTCTTTATAGTACGGTAGTCAAGTATTCATATGACACTCTCTGATTACTATGGGGAAACGGCTCACTGGTCAACACTGGTTTTTATCATTATTATTAATAGTCGACTGCAAGTATCCCAGAGGAAGCTCGAACTCGGGTTTTCTTTATTCAGGCATTATTCTGGGATGTATCTAAGCCTCTATGCCAGATTTGGTAAATATATGCTGAAAAATAGTTATGATTCATCACGACTAATAAGCATTTACACTTTCGCTCTTATAATAATAATAATAATAATAATAATAATAATAATAATAAAAATAATATTTTTATCATTCATTTTGTATCCTGATTTTTTCTTCCACCCCTGACACCGGAGCCCCCACTCCTTGAAAATGAGGAATGGAAGGTTTATGATGATAATGATAATAATAAATGCCTTCGTTCATATTGTCATAATAGACACAGATGGCTAGACAAACACACACACAACACAAAGACTGAAATAGACACAGATGGAGTTCTCGATAGAAATAAACTTAAGTAAAAGACAGGAGGAAAGAAGGGTCTGTTTATGCTATTCACAAACATGTATATATTGACCATGCCAATTAAACGAAAGAATAAAAGATAACTTGGGTATATCACTCGAAGAAGAAGTATCCATTGCATTCACCGTCTTGACAAATGCGAGAGGCTGGGAAAATCATTACATCATTTGTTCAGTACTTAATTTGTATTGAATTTCAGTCCTTAAGAGTTTTAGGAGAAAAAAAGCAAATACAAAATATGGAAGGAAAACAGAAAGGAAAAGAGGAAGGAAGGAAGGAAAAAAGGAAGGAATGAAGGGAGGGAGGAAGAAGATGCAAAATGGATGAGAGAGAGAGAGAGAGAGAGAGAGAGAGAGAGAGAGAGAGAGAGAGAGAGAGAGAGAGACTGTGGAGCCTGATTGTCTTACCTCTCCACAATAAGAGGTAAACTCCAGCTCCATATTAATTACCTGAGAGGAGACTGGGGTGGAGGTAGGTGGTGGGGAGAGGGAATAGGGAGAGGAGAGAGTAGGAATGGGGAGAGGAAAGAGTGAGAATGGGGAGAGAAGAGGGAAGGAGTGGGGAAAGGAGAGCTAGAGTGGATATGGGGAGGGAGTGGGGAAAGGAGAGAGTGGATATGGGGAGAGAGTGAGTGGATATGGGGAGAGGAGAGAGTGGACTGGAGAGAGGAGAGAGTGGAATGGGGAGAGAAGAATGAGGGAATGGGGAAAGGAGAGTAGAAATGGGGAGAGGAGAGTGAGAATGGGAAGAGTGGGAAAGGGGAGGAAATGGGAAAGGGCAGGAAGTGGGAATGGTGAGAGGAGAGAGTGGGAATGGGAAAAGAGTGGGAATGGGGAGAGAAAAGAGTGAGAATGGGGTGAAAAGAGTGAGAATGGGGTGAAAAGAGTGAGAATGGGGTGAGAAGAGGGAGGGAATGGGGAAAGGAGAGAGAGTGAGTGGATATGGGGAGAGAGAGTGAGTGGATATGGGGAGAGAGTGAGTGGATATGGGGAGAGAGTGAGTGGATATGGGGAGAGAGTGAGTGGATATGGGGAGAGAGTGAGTGGTTATAGGGAGAGAGTGAGTGGATATGGGGAGAGAGTGAGTGGATATGGGGAGAGAGTGAGTGGATATGGGGAGGGGAGAGAGTGAGTGGATATGGGGAGAGGAGAGAGTGGGAATGGGAATAAAGTGGGAGGAAGTGGGAGTGGTGGAAGGAGAGTGAGGGAATGGTGAAAGGAGAGTGAGGGAATGGTGAAAGGAGAGAGTAGGAATGGGAAGAAAAAGTGGGAATGAGAAGAGGACTGGAAATGGAGAGAGAGAGTTGGAATAGTAATGAGAGAATAAATGAACGTAGACGATGGTAGAGCGGATAACGAATGATGTATATAAAGAAAATGAGAAGAAGAAGGAGTAGAGGCAATAAAAGGAAAAAGAGAGTAAGGAAAACAATCATGTGAAGAGCAGGAGTGAGTGCAGGAGGTAAGGAGAAGAAAAGTTAATTAGGGAAAAATAGAAGAAAAAAAAATATTGAGAGATACGAAAGACTTGGAATATATAAATTGGAGGGTGTGGAAGGGGAACTGAAAAAAGAAAAGACGGTGAAAAGAGAAGACAAAGGTAACTAAGGAACTAAGTGTGGAGAAAGAAAGGAGAAGGAAAGGAAGGACACGTGTGAGGCCGAAGGTGAAAAGATTTGACGTGACTGAGAGAAGGGAAATGAAAAAAAGAAGGATTGGATGGGAAGAGAGAGGGGAGGTGAGAAAGAGAGAGATAGGGGTGGGGAGAAATAGGGAGTGAATGGGGAGAGAGAGGGGAGGGGAGAAATAGGGAGTGAATGGGGAGAGAGAGTGGAGGGGAGAAATAGAGATACAGGTGGTTAAAAAGAGGGGAAGGAAAACGGGAGGGAGGTGGATGAAAAGCAGGGAGAGTAGTACAGAAGGTGTATCAAGGGGGGTGAGGAACTGAATTGGCATAGAAGGAGGTAACGAAAAGAGAGAGGTGATATAGAAGGAGGTAACTCGTATACACTTATGGCATTCAGTCTGTCTAAAGAACGTCAAGTTGTCCCAATATAACTACTGCACTATAGACAGGAGGGCGAAAACTTAAATTGCCTAAACGACAGTCCCCAAACGCGACCTACTGTACTTTTGTCATATAAATAGTGTGTTAGTCAGATATCTCATTAATAACTTGTCTGCCTGATTGGTTAGTTAATTAGTTGAGTAATTAGATGGGTGCACGAGTGTAAATGAAAGGTTCAACTTTAATTAAGTGTTCTGATTTTTGTCAATTTATTCTTGGTTACTGTATACTTTTTTATGTTTACCTTCACATAATTTGTTGTCAAGTACAGGTTGGTGCATATGATCACCTCTACCTGTTAGTCGATTGGTGTAAGTGAGTAAGTGCTGGTGTCTGTCTGTGTGTGCCCCTTCCCTTTTTTCTCCTTATTATTACTGTATCCTTCAGCTATAATTTCGTTTCAGTCATCTCAAATTTCCTTTCCCTTTCTCCTTCGCTCTCTTCAGCACATCTTCTTTCTCTTATTACATCTCTTTCCAGTCTCATTCCGTCTCTTCCTTTCACCCTTCTCAAGTCTTCTTTCTCTTATTACATCTCTTTCCAGTCTCATTCCACCTCTTCCTTTCACCCTTCTCAGGTCTTCTTTCTCTTATTACATCTCTTTCCAGTCTCATTCCACCTCTTCCTTTCACCCTTCTCAGGTCTTCTTTCTCTTATTACATCTCTTTCCAGTCTCATTCCATCTCTTCCTCTCACCCTACTGCGTTCCTCTCCCTCTCAGAACATAAGGCCAGAATTCCACAACTGCTGGGCCGCATAAGAGGGACATAAAGGGGACAATGAATGTAGTGTTGCCCGCAGTGTTATGGCCCGCACTGCACTTCATGCCACGCCTTATCAACAGACTAACAACCGCTGTGCATCATCTCCCAGGCCTGTTAGCGACGTGATGCTGGAATGTATTCTTGATGGTTACAACACGGAGTAATGGCCTTGGTGGTGATGTTGCCTTGTTGTTTTGTTGTTGTCGTTGTTGTCGTTACTAATTTGATGTGGTTGCTAATTTGATGTGGTTGTTAATTGTTGTGGTTGCTAATATGTTGTTATTGTCGTCGTCGTTGTTGTTGTTGGTGGTGGAGTCACGGTAAAAAATCCGGTACCTGGTAATTGAAAACGAGCCATTGGAGTGATTCTTAAGAACCAATATTGCAGACACCAACAGCTATAGTCTCGCATCATTTTTCGAGGCCACATATTCAAAGGTGTTGTGGGAGTATTGACCGTGACTGTAAAATCGACTCCAATGGGATCTATACCTAAAATGTGACAGATGCTATTATGCCTTATGTGGTACACTTCCTTTCGAGTGTACTGTACTGTACTTTAACCGGACCCTTTGAACTCATGACCGAGGTGTATAGTAGCTTGAAGTTTTGAAGGTTATACTTGTACTGTACCGGTAGTAATGTAGACTCTCTCCCTGGGTCATCGTAAAGCCGAGGAATACATATCTGATTACCTATAGAGGAATCAAATAGGTTTACCACAATTATTAAGGGGAGATTCTTTTTTGCTGGTGAATTGAAAGGTCTCTGATTCCTCCAAACTATGCCACGAAACAGATCTCTTATGAGTAAATACCCTTGAGGTCGACTGTTTACTGGTATTGGTAGGAGGAAGTAGGTGCCCTTCAATTTACCAAAATGAGAATCTTCCCTTAAGGAACCCCCTGATGTAGTAAGAAAATTGGAGGTTAGAGAGTCCTTCAAACATTGCCACGAAACACCACCTACATTAAAGGAGCTTGTTTCGTGGCATAGTTAGGAGGAACCAGAAGCAAACAGGTCTTATACACGATCACAGGGTCCTTAACATGCACAGACACTAAGTGACACGTACACAGCTTCCTTCCATAAGAGAATAATATACTATTGATGCATATAAGTGTTTGCATTCCTCCAAAATATGCCAGGAAACAGAACCAAAGAATAAATATAATGGTATCCTGTTGCTTGGAGTAGTTTGGAGAAATCACTTGCTTCAGATTTACCAACACTGTACTTACTACCCTCTTAATTATTTACCGGTATGTACTCAGTGGACGGGCAGCGTTTGATTCTGAGCCAGTGTCCAATAAAATAATAATCATGGCCAACTTAACTTATAATCCATAACAACTATTCATGAAAATTTAGTGTCCAACTTTTAAAGGCACTCGTACATTTTGGGCTCATCTATCATGTTCAGATATTTATTGAGGAGAGACATAGAGAAAAACAGAAATAACAGAAAAAATGTATAATCACACACACACAGAGGCAGCTAGATAAATGTGTGTAAGGATAAGAAAAATAATTAATAAACAGAGAAAGGTGATAGACACAGAAACAACAGCCACACCAACAACACCACCAGTAATAACATCAAGAGCAGCCACCACTTCTCTAAATGGCCTTGGGAATAATTCAATGTGTAAACAAACTGATTGTGTGAGACAAAAAGTAGGGATTTTACCATAATGTTTCCTTAGCCCTGTTGGGACACTATTTGACTGGAAACTCAACAGAAATTAAACGTATATATGTATTTCCAAAGCGACACTCCAATAAAACACAACGAAAATGAAAGTGAAGGTGTGATAGGCTTGTAATTAGATGCTTATGATAACTGCAGCAAGACAAAATAACAAAAACAAAATCAAAAATAATAATAATAATAATAATAATAATAATGATGATAATGATAATGATAATAATAATAATAATAACAATAGTAATAATAATAATAATAATAATAATAATAATAATAATAATAATAATAATAATAATAATAATAATAATAATAATAATAACAATAATAATAGTAATAATAATAATAATAATAATAATAATAATAATAATAATAATAACAATAACAATAATAAATAAATAAATAAATAAATACAATAAATAAAAATAAATGTAGGTCGTCTCTCAAGAAAGTTCTCATTGTCCCCGACCGCTGTTATGACATACAATGAAGGATTTTCCCGAGCCAGTGGAGGAGTGAGTGAGGTACATACAGTCTTGGCCAATATACGTACAGTACTATTTCATTATTCTCTTCCTTAAATTTGAGAACAGTAGTATCCTCTTGTTCTTCATCATTGTGCAGTTCGGTTGTTCTGAGGATACTATTTCATTATTCTCTTCCTTAAATTTGAGAACAGTAGTATCCTCTTGTTCTTCATCATTGTGCAGTTCGGTTGTTCTGAGGATACTATTTCATTATTCTCTTCCTTAAATTTGAGAACAGTAGTATCCTCTTGTTCTTCATCATTGTGCAGTTCGGTTCTTCTGAGGATGCATTGTGTTCATTGGTTCTCGATAGTAGAAACCGTCCTGATGGCAGAATGCTGAAGCTACTACTAACATTATTCCTGAGCACACGTACAGTCGGCGTCAAAAGTCCTCATCTGAGAAATCATGAAATACAATATGGAAATATAAGCTTCACGGGCTCGCAAGCTAAAAAAAAACAAAACAGAGAAGTCTATTAATTTGATCTATTAAAAAAAATATATTGCAATTCTATATTGTATAAGTATGTGGTATTTGTTCAATGATTAGCCTTTATGTTATAATTCAAGAAGCGGCTATGTGAGGCGATAGGACTTTTGCAGCCGACTGTACAATAAAGCACATACGAGTGAAGTGTATTCTGTTTGGGAAGGTTGCATGTCAATCTCACAACGCCTACGCACATTTATTCCCTCTACATTTCGTGACTGTAAACTATTCTATCGGAGAGACAGTTCAACAGGAGCCTAGGATGTTTTGGGATACTACTGACTTTCCATACTAAGCTACGAAACTCAGATTAGGTGTTCCCTCGATGTAGATGTTTTAATTTGTACCTATTTTCCTTTTTTTACAATTTGGAGAAATAAGTCTCTCGAATTTGGTTTGAACGAATGAAGATTTACAGAGTAAAATTATTTATGACTGAAGTATTTGATGAATTTGGTGAGGAACTTATATAGTGGTCGTAATAATGGAACGACTTGATAAAATTTGGTGATTGTGGATATTGAGCTTATCGAAAACAAAGAAGAATAACGAGTGTGATTGGGGTGCATCCTGACGAACAGAAATGAATGTATAATCACCCCCATAGACAAGTGACGTAGCATATAATCTATTCGTGGTTTATTCTTTAAGATTATGCCACGTTCAGTCTCATGGTGAAGTGTGATAATATTCCCTGAGGCATCAGTGCATATAACCACCTTCACAAGTTATGAATTTCGGTTTAATTGTCGACCAAAAGACGTGGCTAAGTTTTATTCATTAGTGTTAATATTTTACAAAGAAAACTTAAGGAAGTTTTACAGTATTGATAAATCTGGGGCAACTGATTCCTACAGTTTACTCCAAAACTAAATGAACAACTCCAAGCAATAGTCCACCATAATATTTGTTCATTGAGCTCTGTTTCCTGGCATACTTTGAAGGAATTATTGCACTCAAATGTACCTAAGGTATACAACCCCTACACGTCAAGAAAGAAACACAGAAAAACTGAGATATGGAACCAAGTTATAAACGTTTACAATACACTTTGTTTGGTGTTCATCTGCTGTTGTGGTGGTATTTTGGGAGGGATTGCTGGGAGAATAACATTTAATTTTCCTCCACTGAAAGAAATAAACTGTATGAATCATGCTGCCTCACCACGTATCATTTCAGGTAAGCTGGTGAAGGAGACAAGTCGACGTTGGCGGTAATGCTGATACATAAGTCAAAGTCATCTTTTGACTGCAAACATCCATCAATAATTAATTGGTAGCCATTCAAATTAATATCTTCCATTGCAGCAGATTATAAAATGTATCATTCTAAAGATAGTTTCGGGACCAACTGAACAGGAGTGGAAGACTTGTGAGTGAGCTGTGGCCCTGAATGACATCTGAACACTACATGCCATCCACACACCACCAACCTTGGCTCATTTTCCGGATACAGTGTAATAATGAGATATCGGTAATAGTAAATGGAGCAAGAACCTCAAAAATAACAAGTATATGATTATGTGATTACCAAAATATCATAAACCATGACACATAATGACAGAGGAAAAAACAACACACATTAAAATGTTCTCTCCTTAGACAACTGGAACTAAATGAAAGATCTGTTTAGACCTAAAGCATTCGTGTATATGTTTTAATAGACAATCTGGTATGTTATGTTGTATAATTATGCTCTGCTATGTTATGTTGTATAATTATGCTCTGCTATGTTATGTTGTATAATTATGCTCTGCTATGTTATGTTGTATGATAATGCTTTGTTATGTTATATCGTATAATTATGCTATGGTATGTTGTGTTAAATGCCCCCACAGGTGCCAGCCATGTTGTCCTCTCACTCGGGTGTGTTGGTGCGTGTGGCCGGGGAGGGTAATGGACCACTGCTTTATGACCCTCTTTAACACAGCACTTCTCCACCTAGCCAGCTGCTGTTAAGAGGCTGTTGCTGCTGTTACTACTCCGCCAAGATGGAAACTAAATACATAATTGGCTGTTGTGGATTGTAACTATTAGCAGCAGATAATTCTAAACCAGTGACATATAATACTATAAGGTAATTGGTAGTAACAGCCAGATTTTACGAACCCCAAATGGCACTAAGTAGCTAATTAAATTTGTGGAAAGAAGATTGTTGAGTAAACTTAGAAATTATTTTCATCTGAGGTTAACTTGCCACCAGTATAGTGAATTCTCTTTTGTGTTTGGGCGGAACGACTATAAAACACAAGTCCTAAGTTATGACTAGGATTCGAACATGAACATTTTTGTTCTATGACCCTCATTGCTCAAGTTTTTTCAACATTCATCGGTGAGCCACAAAGGGTGACTAAGGGTATGTAGCACACACACACACAGACAGACACACGTGTCATGGTTTACAAAGTAACATCAATATAAAAAAAGATTTGAAGGAGTATTCCGAACATCGTATCTGTTAGACTAGCAGCTAGGATGTTATATGGTCCAGTGTATGGACAAGGTGGCACTATGAATAAGACTGGCTAATAATAAATCATCTATATGATAAGCACGAGCGTTTATTTGTGTTCTGAAACATCGTAACAATTTCTTTAAAATGCCTTCACAAATTTTGTCGGGAGGTCCAGATGCCTCACAGAATAATGCATAAACAAATAAAAACTTGGGTCCTATGGTGTACGAGTCGATTAGGTACTGTACGTGAAGTGGGTCGCTTGGGCTGGTCTGTATAGGTAAAGGTTGCTTGTATTCTCCTTACCACTGAGTTTTACAACCTCTTACTCTTAAGATAATTGCCCTCATATTGTTTGGCCTTTGGTTGTATTCTCACTCACATATTTATAGCCACTCGAGTCGTCAGTGTTATCTCTTTGTTTTTGCACTGTCAACTTATAGTGAAAATAGTCCAATAAAGAATACAAAAGATGTACATTGAAAATACAGACTAAGAAAGAACAAATCTACAAACTTAGAACATTTCCAAAAGGATGAAAAATATATACCATATGTATTTTTCCATAAATGGATGCCGAGAATAGAAAAACTGGATCGTATGAACAACTGCGGGACCCGACCCTTCCACAATATAGAACCATTTAATATGCAACAAAACATTTTCCCTTACCACTGAGTACTATACAAGAATGGTTGAACTTACCTTAACTTGTGTAATGGAAGCAACAAAACTGTCTCTTTAACACTTACCTGCAACAGAAAAATGGAACAAAATATAATTTCATACAACGAATGTCCGGCATTTCATTAAATTCTATATACATTAAAAAGATTTAGGCATTAGCTAATAAAGACTATAACTTTACGTATTGTACATAGAAATGCATAACTAAGAGAAATGTAGATTACTGCATTAAAACAACTGATACTTATAAAAACAAGGTAGATACATTTCGGTATTATGAAGCAATTTGCGTGTAAGTAGAAAATTTCCTACGATGAATTATATTAGTAATGATAATTCCTCAACCTTACTGCTGTACAGTTTTGAAATAGTAGCATAATGAAATAATAAATAAGTGCCAATGGGGTTAGAATTTTAGTATATCACATAATCAAATTCTTATTGATGTGAGAATACGCTACAGATGCATAATATTCGACAACTGAAACCAGAATCAGATTATTATAATTATTAATTTGCTTTGTAATGGTTATAATAGAAACAGAAGTGAAGTGAATTTAGCAGATGATAGTTTTAAAGACAGTAATTGCAGTGTGATAATGAGAGTATCATAGAAACAGATACACATAAAAGAGATGGACAAATCAACAGTTACAGAGAGAGAGAGAGAGAGAGAGAGAGAGAGAGAGAGAGAGAGAGAGAACAAGACACTCAATCAGGCAGAGTGACAGGCGGTAAGATGGAGAGGGAGAGTTATATGCTGTATAATACTAGGAATCAGAGAGAGAGAGAGAGAGAGAGAGAGAGAGAGAGAGAGAGAGAGAGAGAGAGAGAGAGAGAGATAAGGATGATATGAGAAAGCGAGAAGATAGACAAGGAGGGATTATAAAGGAAGGAGAGGCAGTAATTACAAAGGACGGGGAGATAGAGCATAATGGAAGACGGTGTAGGGGAGGAGATATTACGATCTGAGAACAGGCAGCAGGAAGGAAGAAAGGGAAGATAGAGGGAAGGAAGAGGGAAGGAAGGAAGATGGAAGAGGGTTGGAAGGAAGGAAAGAGAGAGGGAAGGAAGAGGGAAGGAAGGAAGATGGAAGAGGGTTGGAAGGTAAAGGGAAGGGAAAAGGAGGAAAGGAAGAGGTGAAAGGATGGGAAGAAAAGAGGGAAGGAATGAAGAGGGAAGAGAGAATGAAAAGATCAGGGAGGAGGAAGAAAGGAAGGAAAGAAGGAGGGAAGAGGGAATAAAGAGGAAGGGGAGGAAAAGGGAAGGAAAGAAGGAGAGAAGGAAAGAAGGGAGGAGGGAGGGAAATAAGAGGAAAAGAAAGTGAGGACAAGGCATGAAAAAGAGAAGGAACAAAAATGAAGGGTAGGAAAAATGAAGGCAAGGATAAGGGTAATAAAAGGAAGGGAAGGTGTTGAAAAGTAAAAAATAAAAACGGAACGAGTGAAGAGAAAGTGAAGGAAGATGCTAAAATTGTATGAGGAGGGGGAAGGAAAGATAAAAACAAAAAAGAAGGAAACAATACGAAAGCAAGAAAGAGGAAGGCAACGATAAGGGAAGGGAGAAGAAGGAATAGAAGAATAACAGGCATGAAAGAGGGAAGGAAGCAAGGGTGATGCAAGGAAAAGCTAATAAAATATAGACTACTAAATGGGACAGGGACGAGGTGAGATGGATTGATGCAAGGAATTCTCAATTGCTGGAAAAATAGGTATGAGCAGGGAAGAATGAATTAATGTGTTGATGAATTAATTATAGACGAATGAAATAAGATAAGAAGTGAATGAGTGAGTGAATGAGTTGAAGATATAATGAAAGGAAACAAGGCATGAATGGATGAGTTAATGAATGAATAAAAGGAGAATGATAGAAAATACGGCATTAGTGAATGAGTTGAGAATAAAAGAAGATAAGAAATGAATGAGTGAGTGAATGAGTTGATTAATTAATGATAGGAGAATGAAAGGAAATAAGGCATGAATTAATGAGTAAATGAATTGATGAAATAATGAAAAGAGAATGAAAAGAAATGAAGGCGGATGGAAGAAAATAAATCAACTAAGAGAAAGAGTAGATTATTGAAAAAGAAGATACTAAGATAGGAAAGGAAATTTTCAATAAATGAGGAGGCGAAGTAAAGGTGATAATGTGGAAGATGGAAGACTGTGTTATAGGTCAGTAACATCTTATTAATACCAAAAAGTAAAGGAGACAGAATCGATGGACAACAAACACAGAAGGAAGGAAGAAAGGAAGGAAAGAAAAGACAGCCACAGATGAGAAGAGAGATTGGCTCGGGTCCGAAATTATGTAAAAACTTTTATAATATTGCTGCCCACATCTTAAGGGGATAGTAAAATTTTGAAAGATTGGAGCGCCTTGATTCCTCCATGGTATGCCAGGAAACAGACCCAGATGAAGAATAATAATAATATCCTGTTGCCTGGAATAGTTTGGAGGAATCATTTGCTCCAGAACTACCAGCAAAAACAATGTGTTGTATAGCCCCTAAGAGAGTAAAATATAGTACAGTGTTGTTGGTAGTAAATCTGGAGTAACTGATTCCTCCAAACAATTCCATGCAACAGGACGCCCCCCCCCCTCCCACCCCTACGAGGAGACAAAGTATTAAAGGAATTAGGAAGAAAAAGACGCAGGAAGAGACAGAAAATGCATAAATACGAGATACAGGAAAGAAAAGACGAACAAGATATAGTGATAAAGTAGAAAATAGAGGAAGGGAGGGAGAATAAACACTGGATGACAAGAACAAAGAGAAGGGGAAGGAATTAAGCCAAAGATTAAATATAAAGAGGCCAAAATAAAGGGTCTATTTAAATCGTCGCAGAAATAAAAGATGAAAATGTATGCGATTGTTGTACAGTTGGCCACAGGAATTCTTACACAGGCTACATGGAAAGAAAGGTTATTATTCTGGAAGTACTGCAATGAATGGTCAACCAAGTGACTCTGTGACTAGCAAAACAACAAACCTAATAATTGTATTGTATTGCAGTAACACAGTCTTATATTTTCTATATGTTGCAAACCCTCGAAACCAACAACGTGTGTACGAATTCTTGTAACCAATTGTCCTGCAACACCTTCAAATGAAACGAACTCGAAAATTAATATGGTGCGAAATTATAGCTGTTGTTGGTCTCTGTAATATTGACTCATAAGGTTCACTCTCACGGTTCACTTTCATGCACCCAAATGCAGGAAATTGACCATGAGTGTACTTGAGATTTTTATGTTTAGTTTGGATGTCATTTACTTGGCTAGATGGGGTAAAGTAATAATTATGATGTGGGTGTACTGTAGTGTATTTATTTATTTTTATCAAAGTTACATCAGGAAATAGATCAAAGTTATCACGTTGTAAGCAGGGGATAATTATGTTTAGTGGATATGTGAGGTATATGATAATTTATCTTTCATCCATGCTTCACTCTCCCTGACCTCTCATTCTCATTTTGTCTTCCTATTCTTGTCCATAAAATATATACATGCTCTCTCTCCGTTACCAGTGTCAACCGATGACTTGTTAACATCTGTAACGAGGAGAACGTCGGTTTCGTCAACACCTGGGATAACTTTGATTTTGATGAATCATTGTTCTCTGATGATGGTGTCTATCTGAACCAGGTGGGAGCGGCCCGTTTTAGACGTTCACTAAACGACAAGGTCACTAGCTATCGTACAAAAAACGGGACTGCCCAGGTACAGTCACTCATAAAAATTTAGAACCCCCCCCCCCCCCCAGGCTAGTCACCTTCTTATACGTGTGATATCGGTTCTGGCAACAGTGCACGTAACGCCAGTGATGGCGCTTGATAGATGAAGTTGATCTGCTCCACTCAATTGGAACTAACGGTAGATGAGACGAAGCATGATTTGGGATAATGTTTCGAGCAAACCAGCCTTCCTCCAAACACTTACCACACCACCACCTCTTACGTCAGGTACAATGTTACTAGCACCGATATCACACGAGATATTAGGTGTCTTGCCTGGGGGGGGGGGGGGGTCTTACTTTTATGAGTGACTGGACGTCAAGGTCAGGAAACGAAGAATGAGTCAACAAAATAACCGGGATAAACGTGCAGTCACCCAACCGAAATAGCTTAAAGAATTTTTATGTTAACGCTCGCAGCATCCATAACAAATTTACAGATTTAGAGGAAATAATGTTCAGAGGAAATTAGGATATTACCGGCATAACAGTATCGTGGCTACATACTGAAAGCAGAGGAATTCCTAGCAGAGTATAAAATCCCTGCTACACAATATTCGAGAAAGGTCGAACAAATAAAAGGGGAGGCGGAGTTCTATTATATATTAAAGATGACCTCAAACCGGTCCTATTGTCAAAGCCCCATATTGCTAACATAAATACACTATATTTACTTATTAGAAATAATTGCGGGATGAAGCTTTTGTTAGCTTTATTATACAGACCCCCTGCTCAACTTGTACAAACCGACCGTGATATCTATGAGTAAATTAATGAAATGAGTAACACGCAAGAGGCCGTAATTCTTGGCAATTTTAATTTACCTGTAACAAAGTGGGGAGAACTATTTTCCGCTCCCTATGGACAGGCCCATATCCTAACTTACAAGAGAGCTTTACAAGTGAGCTCCCTTATCCAATATGTTAATAGTCCAACTCATGGAAATAACGTTCTTGACCTAGTATTTGCAACAATTGAAGACTTGATAGAGAATATTAATGTAGGTGATGAGTTTAATAATAGAGACCACCGCAAAATCACATTCACTATACATTTCAATAGTAGCGAAATAAATAGCAGCAACGAAAAAATCCCCGACTTTAGGAAAGCTAATTTCACAAGCTCAGAGCGATTCTTAAGGATACTGACTGAAACTGTCTGCGCGACAATAATGACATTAAAATACACAATGGGACTTTTTCACTAATGCGTGCATAAGAGCGGTGAATGAAAGCATACCGTTAAATAAACCAACATTCAAAACAAAACTTTAAGCCTAAGTGGTGGAGTAAAGAGATAGCTGACTGTTAACGCAGCAAAAAGAACGCCCATAATCGATTAACCCTATATGGCCTCCTGTAACATTTTCATTACATTTCGGTTATCTAGATCTAATAGTATGAAAAAAAATTTAATCTGGCGATTTTTCGCGAGTTTCCCCAAGAAAATATCTCCAAGGAAGGGTGAAGTACCATTTTGGCTCAACAGATGGTATACGCATCTAGGCAGTGACGTCATGGGATCAGCTGAGGGTAGCCATGTTGTGAGTGTGGAGAGTAATCTCCCTGCTCTTTCAAAATGTCAAATAACTCTCGTTCTGGTAAGTGTTGAGCTACTTGTAAACAAAACATTCATTATGAATGCTTAGTGAACCTGTGAATGTTTATATTTTTTCCATTTATTTTGAGCAAATAATAGGAAAGAGTTTAAATGCTCCAAAATTGTTTAACAGAGCCCACGACTCATGTTTACATGTTTTATTTAAGTGTACCACATTTGTTGAAGCTAGGACATAAGTGCACTACGTCCTTTTGTGTGCATATTGCCTCTTCATGACAAATCTAATTAGGCTATATGTACAGCTTGGTAAATGTCAGATTATAGTTTTTTTATGTATAACAACCATAAAGTAAAATAATGTACTTATTTCTTTTAGAAGTCATGAATCTGTCACTATTTTATGGCAAGAGGCCCCCCACCTGCCCCACAAGTATGCAAGATTTAGCCCATAAGACACGAACCCCAGTCTGATTCAGATCGAGTCAGATCTGTTTGATGACACTGAAGACTTCATTTGCAGATGAGGAAAGGGTGATTACTGGAAGATCTAGGAGAAGAACTCTATCTGAGGATATACCTTCCACTTCAAGATCTGATGCAAGCAGTCAGTGTTGATACTGATACTGAACCTCATGATGCCAACACCACAAGAGAGCATGAAGTAAATATTAATAGGCCTAAAATACAGGGAGTGGAAAAAGCATAACGCAGTCACAGCATAGAGACTCGACTAACATTGTGTTCTTGTACCCAGTAGGTACAGTACTGTATGGTAATACTGAAAACAAATTCATAGTACTTTCTCAATATGATATAGGATTACATCAGAGATATGTCTTTTAGAGGTACCATACTCTACATTGTATTCTGTATCTTAGGATTATTAATGTTATTATTACACCGAAGAATATTATATTTTCTTTGAAGGATTACTGCAATGCAAATGTCTTCCATTTTTTTTCCCTAAAAAGGCTGTAATAATATTAGAATTATTGCCTAATAGATATTTGCCCAATGTGATATTGCCAATTGGATATAGTACCGTATTTATTATACCAAAGAGAATTTATTGTTTATATTTTTTATATGAAGGTGTTATAAACACTTTCCCAGTGGCTTCTTTTGGCTGTTGATGGTATCATTATGGTTACGTTAATAATAAAACTACAAACACCTGATATATTTTCATTAACAAGGCTACCAAGTATAATAATGTTGTAAATTACAATCTATCCTTGATTTTCAGGTGGGTTTTAAGCATTCTAATTAAGTATAAAATTTTGACGATTTTACCAAAGGCATACCGAGTGCTCAAGTCAGCCAGAAAGGCACATCTAAAAAAAAGTTTACAGAATTACGAAGAAAAGCCAAAAAGTTAATCAAATAGAGTAAAAAGACTATTGAAAAATACATTTCAAATCAAAGTGAGATTAACCTGAAAAAGTTTTACAGTCATATTAGGCATAATATTGGACCACTACTTGATGATAATGGAGTCTTTACAACAGATGAAGAGCGAATGAGTAATATCCTTAACATATTCTTTGCATCAGTCTTTACTCCAGAAAACCCGAATGATATACCAACAGATACAACATTCCAAAATAGAATCATCGAAGTATTAAGTAATTTCAGCATAACAGAAAATGACGTAATAAAATGTACCCGGTACTGAAAAATTGTATGTAAATAAGTCACCTGGGCCATACATGATCTCCCCTCAAGTATTCAAGAAAGCAATAAGCGAAATAGTTAAACCGCTGACTCTGACTTTAATTATTCTCTACAAATTGATACAGTACCTGACGAATGGAAACTCGCAAACGTAACACCAATATTTGAAAAAAGGCAGCAAATCTCTCCCGAGCAACTATCCCCCTATCAGCCTATCCTCGGTTGTATGCAAAATGCTAGACACTCTCATACGACATAGACTTACAAACCACTTACACACTTAGAGGAAAACAACTTACTGTGTACTCAGAGACACTCAACACGGTTTTCGTAATAAACGTTCTTGCCTAACGAACCTATTAGACTTCTTAAATAAAATTTTCAATATATACGATAAGAGTAAAGCAGTAGACATAATTTATCAAGATTTCCAAAAGACCTTTGATTAAGTGACCCATAAACATTTAATAACTAAATTACAATACATAGAATCCAATGCGATACAGTAAGTTGGATAGAGAACTGTCTGAGCAACCAAAAACAACACCTTGTAATAAATGGACAATCATCTAGTTGGACTGGCGTTACAAGCGGGGTGCCACAGGGGTCAGTTTTAGGACCAGTTCTATTCCTAGTTTACATAAATAACATAGACGAAGGCCTCTCATGCATAATATGAAAGTTTGCTAATGACACTAAAATTGCTAATACAGTACTCACTATCGCACTGACAAAAGAAATGCAAAAAAATCTCGATAAACTGTCAAATTGGACAATGACTTGACAAATGTCCTTTAGTACAGATAAAAGTAAAGTGCTCCACATCGGATATCGTAACGTATCAGCCAACTACTCGTTGAATGGTACTCAACTCAAAAGCGTAGATCGAGAGAGATACTTTGGGGTAACAGTATCAAGTAACTTAAAGCCCAGTCAGCAGCGTACGGAAGTAATTAAGAAAGCTAATAAAACTATTGGCTTTATTGGCAGAGCATTCGAGTATAAATCCAAAGACACAATCCTTACTCTTATGGAACAATGTGTTCAAGCCTGGTGCCCGTACTACCAGAAAGATATAACAAAGCTGGAACGAGTCCTACTTAGGGTTGCTAAAATGATGCCAAGTCTAAGGAACAAAACATATGAGGAGCGGCTAAGAGAAATAAATCTATTCTCATTAACACAATGTAGTTTAAGAGGTGACCTAATCCAAGTATTTAGAATTATCAAGAGCATAGATAATATGGACTGCAATAAGTATTTTACTACCGACCAATCAAATTACACGAGAGGATACGGTTGTATATTATAGGTAAATAAATCTCTTAACTCACACGAATCCAACAATTTCTTATTTTATCGAATCGTCAACTTATGGAATGGGCTTCCCCGTAACGTAATAGACTGCAACACTGTAGACCGCTTCAAACGTCGATTAGATAAAACACCTTGCGTCTAATCCCCGACTAACAGCGTTAATTAATGAATAGCTTCCCAATACAGGTGGCGAGTTCGCCCAATTTCACCTACTTTCTGCCTTTCTTATAAAATTTCCTTAGAGCGTATTTCTGCCAAGATGATTATTTCTGACTTGTTTTCCTGTATGGGCCAGCCCGGAAGGAGTGGTGGGTGGGGAGAGAGCTTTCTACTTTGCTATTTCTATCTACGACTATCACTGGGGAGTAATATATTCTCTACCAGTAGTTCTCAAATCAAGTTACCTCGTGTGGACCGTAAGGTCTGTTGTGGTCTCTGGTATCTATGTAACTCTCTCTCTCTCTCTCTCTCTCTCTCTCTCTCTCTCTCTCTCTCTCTCTCTCTCTCTCTCTCTCTCTCATATATTATTTCCTCACTCGGACCCATCCCATTCTCATGTTTGCCTTCGTGTTATACCTTCCTCTCTTTCTACTGCTGTCCATAAAATATTTTCTCACAATCCCATCTCCCTCTCTCGATTACAGATCCTTCTTCTCTCACGCTTTCCTTCTTACTTTGAAATCCGTTCATCCACATTTTTCTCTTTTCATTCCTCCCATCGCCATTCCCTTACTTTATATATTTTTCTTCCTTCCTTCCCTTTCACTTCCCCAGGTCAACCTTCATGGCCTCGCATTCATGTCTTATCGGAAAGTCTTCAAACCGGTCGCAATGGCTCATAAAGAGAGTTTTTAGTGAGGCAATTGTGTGGGGGCAGGTTGGGTGAGAATTGGTGCAGGTCTGAGTAAGTATGGATGTAGGTATTGGTGTGTTTATATGGAGGCAGGTGTGGGTGTGTGCAGGTGTGGGTGGATGCATGTGTGGTGGGTATGGGTGGATGCATGTGTGGTGGGTATGAGTGGATGCATGTGTGGTGGGTATGAGTGGATGCATGTGTGGTGGGTATGAGTGGATGCATGTTTGGTGGATGTGGGTGAGTGCAGGTGTGTGGATGCAGGTGTGAAATGTGTGTGAGTGCAGGTGTACAGAATGAGTGTAGGTATGGGGGTTGCTTTAACAATTCCATTTACATATTAACTTGGCTTCTTCTTGGTACACCAATTATATCTTTGGATCTCCCTTTCATTATGAAGTATTTATTAAACCATTTCCTCTACTGTATAATTTTCCTTTCCCCTTGCATCATCCCTTTTATTTCAGTTCTTCCCTTTAAAATCTCCTTCCCCTCAACTTTTTTCTCTAGCTTTCGGTTTTACCTATAATTTTGTATTGCTCGTCGGACACCTTTAATAAGAAACAGGATCATTATTTGGTTGTGGTGATCGTGAACGAATTGGATGCAACAGATTCCTCCTAATAACATCGCTTCCCTCAGTATAAGTGCTGCTTTATGGCATAGTATGGAGCAGTCAGTAGCATTTCCTGTATTATACCTCCCTCCATTGCACCTATCTCTCCGTATTTTTTCTGGCCCAAGACTCATGCCCACTCTCTCTGGTATCCAGGTGCAGTAACAGTGGTCAGAGTAGAAATTATTGTTGTCTTTGCTGTTGTTGTTGTTGTTGTTAATACCTTCCCCATAATGCTATGCTCTTTGATGTTTATTTATTTGTTTGCGTGTCTGTTTGGTAATTAGTTTGTTTGTTCGTTTGCTTGATTATTAGCAGAATTACGCCAAAGGTTCGGTGTAGATTGTTAAGAAATAATGACCAAAGGTGAGTCTTGTGACTTGCAACATGTGACTTAGATTTTAGGAGAGACACTCAACTGAAAAGGGTTCCAGCAATTTTTCTTATATCATTTTAAAGAAGGAGTGTGAAGGTTCCCGTAGGCTTTCACAACATTACCGCAACTTAACTTTAACCAATAAAATTGGACAACCCAATTGAAATGCTGTACTTTGGGGCAAAGCCAGTTAAATGTAAATTTAATAATAACAATGAACGTAAAATATTAGTATCATGATTCATAGACTGTGACAACCTTAAAATGAGATGCTCAGAATCTTATATATTGTTACTAGATGCTCAGCCTTGGTGGAGTTCTGTGCTCTTGTTGTTTTTGTTGTTATCATTTCCAAGTTCTCTTCGTATACTTAAGGGGGTATGTAGCACAATGTTGTTGATAAATCTGGAGCAACTGATTCCTGCAAACTAGTTCAAGCAACAGGACACCATTATTTTTGTTAACCTGGTCCTGTTTCCTGGTATACTTTGGAGGAATCAAGGCTCAATAATGTACCAAAAGTGTACTCCTCCCTTAATAATGCTCCCTTCCTTAAACTCCGTACAACCAGAAGTAAATAAGAACTGGGTGGGCGACGGACGGGTCTAGCCAACATCATATTGTGAGTCTCTGGACCCACTGTATGTAAATGTTAGTGAAGAGAAAGACAAAGGAGGGCTTGAGCTAGAGCGGAGGGAAGACCACCGCTATACTGTATTATGTAAGGGTTAGTTATGGGCAACAGAAAAAACAAAAACTATATAATGTGTGCGTAAAATACAATTGTGGTTTGTTGATATGATAGAGCTAATAGGAAGGGGCAGCAGCTTTTGTTGTATAGTCTGCACTTTTTTCTGCCCTCTCATGCTATGTATGCTCTTTTTAGTTGCAGGATATGTATATACATTTTTTTGGCAACCATAATTTCAGCATTTGATTACTTTTTGGGTCAAGTTAGAGATACGCTATCAAACCTTTTCATACAAGGGGAGTCATTTGCTCGGAACAGATGCAACATTTTGTACGAATTTAAAAGTTATTTTTTACAACGCTACAACTACACCAATAACAAGCGAGATAACTAACACAAGATGTCTAGGCAAATAATCCCATTGGCTTGAAATCGAAGGAGTAGATTGGCAATACTTTCGACGACATTTTAATTACAGACCAAAGTGGTGTTGCAATCGTCTATCTTCAAGGTATACGAACTAGATTACCTTTGGGGTTTCGAATGACAGGACACAAGACTCAAATAATAATCCATAACTCGGGAATATTTATTTACGTTACGTGAAAATTAGTCTTGATATAATTAAAAACATCATGCACACATCTTGGGAATAAAATTATAATCAGAATTGAAATCTCATGACACGATTATTAAAATTCTGTATCTAATCTCTCTCTCTCTCTCTCTCTCTCTCTCTCTCTCTCTCTCTCTCTCTCTCTCTCTCTCTCTCTCTCTCTCTCTCTCTCTCTCTCTCTCACACACACAAACATTTACACTTACACACACACACAACCATAAAAAACAATTTAATTATGAAATCACATGTACACTAAATAGCCTACGTATACACACAAAATATTACTTAACTACCATATGCTCTTACAAACACAGACTTCATAAATACACCCACACGTTACCCTAGTTCCCTGATTAGCACACACAGACACACACATTTTTACACCCACACACTCTTATGCACACTAAAAGAGAGAGAGAGATCCTTCCTTCCAACACTACTATATCATTGTCATATTATATAATACCCGCCGGTAGTAAGAACAACTCTTTCTTTCACCATCACTACCACCACCACGAACACCAACACCACCAAGGTAATGGCTCTATCACCAAGCTTGCATGCAAATTGTCTCTTTAAATGTCCCTTTTTCTTGCAAGTATAGAATGCAGTATATAGCAATGATGTGCACGTGCGTGTGTGTCTGTGTGAAGAGTCCCAAGTAAACATCCTGTTCACTGTGTGTCAAGCATGCAATGAAGCAGTTATCCAAAATATTTTCTAAATATATGGTATTTATGAACGGCTCTAGTTTACATTATCCTTGACAAACATGAAGCGTCTCCCATGACGACTCTTAATATCTCTGATCCATCTGATTGAAAGGGAACACATTTATAGTAAGGAATTCAGAAAACCTATTAATAGTAATAGAAGAATGACCTTATCCCACAAATCAGGAAAGAGAGGGAGAGGAGAGACAGCAACCATGAGGGAAAGGAATGAAAGGAGCGAGATAGGAGGAAAAGGAATGGCTAGGGTTCGAAAAGGCGCCCTCAACCTAAAAGAATTGACTCCATATTTTCAAGCAATACCCCACTACGATGCTTGCTAATTGGAAAGATAAATGAATGCTCGATTGTATATCAAACGAAAGGGAGAAGAAAGTATTACAGCAATTTTACTTTTTTCATACTTTTCATTGTAACATTATTACTACAAGAGTCCTGAAACTAAAACTAGAATCTAGGCTTTCTTTCCGTTACTATACTGTACAGTCGGCAGCAAAAGTCCTGTCGCCTCACTTGCTTCACCGAGGCAGGCGATGTTCATGGACTCGAGAAATACGTACGTTTTCTACACCTAATAATCTCGAGTCTATGAACATCGCGTGCCTCGGTGAAGCATGTGAGGCGACAAGACTTTTGCCGCCGACTGTACACTGCATGAGGGAGTCAATACTTCGGGCCTGATCTGACACACAACACGAATCTCTACCAACACCGCATCCCACTCCTCCCGAATCACATCACTTGGTAGAAATTCATACTTTGTGCCTAGGGTCAGTACAGAACTATTGATCCCCCTCTTCCCCCATGCAATATACCACCCAATGATTTCATAATGCTTATACTATTTACAGTTGCTCTTGGTGTATTGGTTTGCCTATCACCGTCCACGAATGCCTCTGGTGGAAACACAATCGATGAAAAGCAAAGGAATAATCAGAGGCGAGGAGAGTCATTGAATAAACCTCATGACGGCAGAACACACAACATTATAAGCATGAAGGAACAGTCACTGTCAAAAGTCCTGCATCCGGTAAATAAAAGTGAACTACTTGAATGGATTTTATGAACCAGAATTACAAAGACCAATAGCTACAGTTGCTCATCATTTTTCGAGCCATTTTTAATTCGAAGGTGTTGCATGTTTTATGATCGTGAAAATTTATGGCAGCAAAAGTCGTGTCGCCACATTTGCCAAGTCATGAAGTACCGTACAGTATGGAATTATAAACTTCACATGCTCGTAGAATGAAAACCCAGAGTAGTTTACTAATTTCCCCCTGGATATTGTAATTGTGTGTTGGTGGTGAATGTGTTGGTTCGATGATTATCCTTTACGTTATCCTTCAAGAAACGCTAAGTAAGGAGACACGACTTTTGCCACCGACTGTACAGGGTGAATTGCGTTACAGTATATATATTACACACTATATACACGTTATTACAGTCGTGGGCAATAACTATGTTCTTTTTTACTCTTCTTTCGCTACTCAGTGGTGTGCTATGTTTAGTTATTACAGTGATGATGCCTGGGCACCAATACTGAATTGAAGGGGAACAAGCAACACCAACCCAGGCCCAAAACACCCTGTAGCACTAGCCAGAAGAAGATGCAGAGGAAAGACAGCCCACGTGAAGGAAAGAGAAGGAAAAAAAGAAAAGAAAAAGAAGGAAAGAGAAGGAGAAAAGAAAAGGAAAGAGAAGGAGAAAAGAAAAGGAAAAGAAGGAAAGAGAAGGAGAAAAGAAAAGGAAAAGAAGGAAAGAGAAGGAGAAAAGAAAAGGAAAAGAAGGAAAGAGAAGGAGAAAAGAAAAGGAAAAGAAGGAAAGAGAAGGAGAAAAGAAAAGGAAAAGAAAGAAAGAAGGAAAATTAATGAAAGAGACGAAAAGAAGGATGGGTGAACAATGGAAAGGTGGAGACTCTATTCCGAAGGGGCGCCAAAATCCTTAATGGAAAAGTTTCCGTACAGCGTTGGTGTATCTGAGGCAGCTGATTCCTCCAAACTATTCCTGGCAACAGGCCACCATTATTTTTGGTTCATCTGATCCTGTTTCCTAGCATACTTTGGAGGAATCAAGATGCTTCAGTGTAACAAAAGTGTATTTTCCCCTTTAAGAACCCTGTGATCGTGTATGAAAATTGGAGGTATCTGATTCCTCCTGACCATTCCACGAAACAATCTCCTTCCATATGGGTGGTGTTTCGTGGCAATTTTTGGAGGACTCGTTTACCTCCAATTTTCTGACTACATCACAGGGTCCTTAAGTCCTGCCCACATCACCCGGACAGGATCTCTGCCGTAAAAGGGGAGGATATTATTTTGGTACATTGGAGTGCCTGATTCCTCCAAAGTATGTCAGAAAACATAACCAAATAAATAAATATAATGGTATCTTGTTGTTGCTTGGAAAAGTTTGGAAGAATCACTTGCTCCATATATACACGGTCTTAGTGGGTGATTCCTGATTTATAAGTACAGTCAGTAGGTGAGAATCTCCTGTTGATAACATGAGAACTACTGATTCCTCCAAATTATGCCATGAATGAAACAGATCCATAATAAGTAATATTTAAGTCGTCTGTTCTCTGGCATAACTTGGAACAATCTGTAGCCCTGCAACTTACCCACATCATATTATCCCCTTTTTAAGAACTAATAATTGTAACTTGTTGGCACTGCATTATTATGTGGGGAATACACTATTGTTGGCACTGCATTATTAAGGAGGGAATACGCTATTGTTGGCACTGCATTATTAAGGAGGGAATACACTATTGTTGGCACTGCATTATTATGGGGGGAATACACTATTGTTGGCACTGCATTATTATGGGGGGAATACACTATTGTTGGCACTGCATTATTATGGGGGGAATACACTATTGTTGGTACTGCATTATTAAGGGGGGAATACACTATTGTTGGTACTGCATTATTAAGGGGGGAATACACTATTGTTGGTACTGCATTATTAAGGGGGGAATACACTATTGTTGGCACTGCATTATTAAGGGGGAATACACTATTGTTGGCACTGCATTATTATGGGGGGAATACACTATTGTTACATTAGAGTGAATTGATTCCTGTAAAGTATGATATGAAACAGAACTAGATAAACCCAAATACTGGTGGCTTGCTACTTAGAATACTTTGGAGGAATCAGTTGCACCAGATTCACCAAACTGTAATACCCCCTTAATCAGTTGCTAACATATAAGCATCATGGGCAGTATTGATTATAATGTATTTATAAAGAATATTTGCCAGCTCTTCATCAATAAGTTCTCCAACATAAAAAAAAAACACAAACTATTTAAAAACGTGAAGGGAATGTTTCTGACCACTGCACTACATTCAAATATGTGGGGCGAACTTTTGTATTATACCGAGTTTACTTATCGTTAACATACTGATCAGTGCAGGAAAAAATAACACTGTTTACACATTACCATTATTTACACAAATTATCATAAATAATGAAAGAAATTAAATATAGTCACGGCTACAATACTCTTTTATAATTTCAGTGCTCATTTATCTTTCGAGTTAGTGGATGTGTAACTTTTATGTCAGACTATGACAGAAGCTCGTGTATATATCTTTTGTTATTTTCTCATCATAAAAAAGGAGATCGATCAGCGGTCAATCAAGTTATTGATTGCATGGTGCACCAGTTAACGTTTTATATATAGTATGGATGTGAGTAAACGTTGTATATTCTGGCAACAGGTAAACGTTAGATACTCTTACTGAGGGTAATCGATTTCGTGATAAAACCTAGACTTTTCACAGAGTATGATTAACGATTTTAAAAGCTGGCAGGTAAAGTGGACAGTGATAATCATTATTATATGCACATGATGTGAACCGAGCAAAAACTTGGTTCCTGTTTTTAATGAAAGAGTACTTGAGGTGATGGGCATAATCGGTTTCTTATAATTATCTTTGAATGGGGACTGAGTAAGAGTACATTATCGACCATTGCTAAACATTATAGAACGATGGACACTCAGGACACTTGCTAATATTCTTGCTCTTTGCAAATATTTTCAGTATATTCTACCCAAGCATACAAATGACACTGGAAGAAAGACAACGAGAGACAGGTAAACCGACAGGAAGAAAAAGAATAACAGACAGTCAAAAAGTAGAGGAAGGACAAACAGAAGGCAGAGTAATCCATTCAAATATATATAAAAACAAGAGCAGGGACGGGACAGGCAACATAGAAGAAAATACACACCAGACAGACAGAAGAAAATACACAACAGACAGAAGAAACACAGAAGAAACACACAGACAGATAGAAGAAAACAAACGACTGACAGAAGAAAACACATGACAAACAGAAGGAACACACACCCAAAAGAGACAAACAGACATACACACATAACAAGCAACTCATCATCGTCAGTACAAAGTCTGACTAATTATATTTTCCCGTATCTGTGTCCACCTCAATTATAGTCAACTACCGAGGGGCTCCACCACGTACTTCCTGGAGACGAGAAAGAAACCACGACTCCATTAATTAACTCAATCTCCATCCCAACTCTGAAACTAATCTGTCCTCCCCAGATATTCCAGCATTCTCATTTTTGTTGCGACCCCCTCCTGCCTCAGTCAGTGTTCCTGTTATATATATCCCATCATATTTAGGAAGGAGGTGACGGACGGATGCTGTGATAAGATTATTTGAGTGAGCTGGGTTCAAGCGTTTCAGTTCAAACTTTTCGATATGAGATTCCTTCATGCAGATCTGGAATTTGTCAAGTGAGTCAGTCATCTATTGTGGATAATCTGAAAGCTTTATAATTCTACAAACTATATTAGGAAACTGACTATTAGTTCAGTAAACGAGTGAGAGACCTTGTTTGCATAAATTGTTTGGAGAAGTCAGTAGTACCTTCAATTCATTGACAACAGAAAACCGTGGATTAAATATGGTTAGATTATGGTTTTCAAATTCTTGTTTTCGACCTAAGTGTTTTCAGTTTCATAGGATTTCATTCACGTTTTAAGAGTTCTGTATAGCCATGGCTGAAAGTTCATGAGTAGGGGAGGGGGCCAAACCACAGCCGATTTTGGGCAGAGAGTTTGAACAAGTTAAGTTTCCACATCCCTCCGACCGTCGTAGTTCACAGCTGAATGAATTGATAGTAATGTTGTTTTGGCACATTTTTTTTTATCTTCGAATTACAGGAGATAACTGTACTTCATGGACTTTCAGCCATGGCTGTACGTATTCAGATCTGTACGCTTCGATTTATCATTTCGGATACAGAGTACCCGGAATACTTGATGTGCACAAATGCCAAATTCTATTGACAATATATTATTTATTCAGTTAACATTTTATAGGTTGTCTGTGTTTGCCGAGTCACATTTTTTTTATTATTTTTTTTTTAATGTTCCGACAATGAACATAGGCTTCATCAAGCCCGTTACCGTGGCCCAGGTCAACTGCTACTCACACACACACACGTCACGACTTCCGAACTGGTACCCAGCCACAGAGAGAGGAAAGTGAGGGTAATCCCCAAATACTGCAGCTGTTATGGTACCAGCGAGGGTGTTTTACGACGTTCGGTGGCCTTATAGTTAGTGCCTGAAACTCAAATCGGAAGAGTAAATATTCTCAGGCCCTCACCTGAGAGGAATCGATCTCCCGACCTTCTAGGTTACGAGTCCAGATCACTAACCACTCAGCCACCTCCCCTACATAATATTTGGTACCCAATATTTGTCAGAATTTCGAACCATACAAAAAAAGTTTTCCGTACAGTATATATTGGACCATCTGTACACATATGTGTTTGTGCCCTGTGTAGTATATGACTCCACATTTATTACGTTTAGCGTAGCGCCTTTGCTGTTCACTCACGACCAAAATTCAGATCTACTCCATCCAATATTTCAAGCTATTAGTATGAAGTTTAGAAGTTGCATTCTTTTATTCATTCATTTAGCCACTAGAATCACAATATTATGACTGCGTTTTCTTCCTCAGAAATTTGAAGGACCTATTACATTCGAATGTATAAACATCACATCAATTAATTTTAGAGCAACACAAGAACTGAACAACAGGCAACAATTCCATCGCACATCTCGAGCATAGAATATAGTTCAGTGACACTGGCCTCCAAGTTTACCATACTCATGAAATATATGACCCATTCGTAATATTATCTTTAACTAATGGCGGCGATATGTTAGAACAGAAGTCAGGGAGCGTAATGGTTGGTTCACCGTGAAAGCAATAATGGGCACGCGCTATTTTCATTTAAAGGCGAACCAGACTTTGGGAGGATGCTTTTATCCCTGTAGTTCCTGCTGCCAAGCTAAAAGTACAGTAAATACCCGGATGTAAAGTGTTTCAACTCATATTTTTTTTTTGGTAGAGAAGATTTCTAACACACGCAACTGATATTCTATAGGTAACATATCTCTACAAACCCAAGTAGAGAAGAGCAAGTTTGTTAAATATTTCGTGGCTGCAATTCTAACTACTAAGGGTTGTATTATTACAGTTCTCTTTCGAGGAAAAGGAATGTTGTCACTAAATTCGTATTGCACACTAATAGAAACTTAGCGACGAAAAGAACATTTCTTCCAAGAAGTAGTTTAATAATACCACCCCAAGTCTTTCCTCTTTTTACCATCCTATTAACAAATGTCAATTGGTGTGTGTTTCCCTGCGTGACGGAGATGAAACATTGACCAACAAATGGAAAGGGAGTCTGTCCAGTTCTTCTTGTTTATCTTGGAGGACACACTGAATGAAACTTTAATTACCCACTAGTCATTGATAATTGATGAGGTGCCTCTACATTCCAACAATATTCCAAATACTTAATGCACAATAATCTGTATCCCATGCACATTCCTTTACAGTTCTGATAGTTTCATTTGGGGAGAAACATTATACAATAATAACTATTGACTCAAATCACTATTATTACAGCGCTCATTTTAGTTATAATTTATATATTCATCCGGCAAATTCAGTCGAGTCTGTCCACTTCACTGTGTTCCATTCTTATTTTACCAATCCTCTTGTACTGATACGATACTCTTGTTCTACCCCTCTGGCCGTTTCATGCTTCCGGAAAGTTTGCACAATTCTTATGACTTCTAATGTATAATATAGCTTTACCTCCATTCATCTGTGCCCCACACCCCTTTCTTTAATATTCTCATCACCAGCTCCCCTCGGGTTAGCAAACACTTTCTATGTAAAGAAGCAATTCACAGTTCCGCAACCATTTAACAGTGTATTCTTCCGTGGTCCATCTCCAACTGAAACATTCCCATCTGCAACATTTTAACTTCCCTTCCTAGGTCTGTCCATGCAGAACATTTTTATCACCATCCAGACAATCAAATATTATTGTGAATGGCTGTCATAAATATTTACACAGACAAGGCCTTACTCCTAACTCATGACGGTTTTTGAAGACCCTTAAACCCTTAATTGATGGCTTCGTACATTGTCATTAATTTTCTGATTAACAATAGACGATTCATTTGCCCGGGGATGCACATCTTTTGGCCCAGATGCGAAAAAAGTATCGGAATTAACTCCTAAAAACCTGCTTGAGATTATTATAAAACCCTAGAACTAAGCCATTTGTGATTTAGGTTAGGACTATCAAATCACCATCGTCTAAGGATTAATATACACAAGGGTCAATTAAAGCCCCCTCAAAATAGATTTCCAAATGTGTGACCCTCACGTGAAATAAGATAATTGATAAGAGTTCCAACAATAATTACAGTATGTAGAGGCAGAACCCAAGTACACATCAACACCTCTTTCATAATATACAGATTGTCCATAATTCATCTGAACAACTTCACATGTTCACACAATAGGGACTGTTCAGATACTTTATGGACACATTGTACAGTCAGCGACAAAAGTCGTGTCGCCTCACACAGCGCTTCTTGAAGGATAACATAAAAGATATTAATCAAACAAGCACATTCACCACACATCATTGCAATATCCAGGAGGCAAGCTGATAAACCTCTCTGGTTCTTCAGTTTACTAACTTGTAAAGCTTATATTTCCATTGTGTACTTCATGGTTTGGCAGACGACTGTACAGTACTGCATATGGGTCCACTAACACAGATGATAAAAAATCTGGTGGTTAGAACAATTATTACTCTATAAAGGCTTGCACCACTAACGAGTTACAAAATTCCTCTGTACTTAGAGAGAAAATATTACACGGTGGTTTAGCAAAATTCTATATTGCTGAGATACTGTAGTTGGATACATTGTAAGATGTGTAATGTGTCGTTAAAATGTGTAGCTGTGTGTGTGACTGTGAGTGAGCACGTGCGTGTGTGCATGTGTATGTTTGTGTGTGTGTATATGTGCGTGCTTGTCCTAAAATAGCGTGCAATATGGCGTCGTCTTTTTATTGGTGGCCTTGGCACTGCTAATGCTCCTGGCCAGATTTACGAAGCTCATCTCACTCTCCAGTGTTGTTTTCTTTCTTTCTCAATTATCTCTTACACTCGTCCATTGTTGGTGGCAGACAACTGTTTCTCTCCACTCCAGGATTATTCTAAAATACATCTTTAACTAATCCGTTTGAACCGTGATGCTTCTTGTCTATATTTGGGTGAGGCACGGCGTTAATTAAGAGTATGTTAAATAATTATTGGGAGCATATGTACAGTTGCGGACACATGAAACAGACACACCTGGAACGGGACCCCTCATTGAACATAAAGGGTAGGATGAGACGTTGTGTACAGAGTCGCGTCCTATTCTGTGTTTGATAAGGGGCGCCTCTTGTAGTGTGTGTGTTTCATGTGTCTGCAACTGTACAGTCGGCGGCAAAAGTTGTGTCGCCTCATTTAGCGTATCTAGGGGGAAAATTAGTAAACTACTCTGGGTTTTTATTTTACGAGCCTGTGAAGCTTATATTTCCATACTGTACTTCATGACTGAGCAGATCTGGCGACACGACTTTTGCCGCCGACTGTACAATCCCCACACACAGCTACAGCATCACTCACTACCCTGGATTCCAATAAATACCTACACGATCTAAATTCACAGATAGGTGAACTGTTTATCATATTATCATCTAAAAACAAACTCTGTCGTACATCCTCGTATTGCTGGTCATACCACATCTAGCATTATAAATTTATACGAAGCCCAATTATTTATGTTGCATTAATAATCTACGCTTTGCCACTCAGAAATATCGCATTAAAAAAAAAAAAAAAAAAAAAAAAAAAAATAATAATAATAATCATAGGAACAATAATTACTTCATGTGTATGTTACTGCTTCCTGTGTTTCAAATGTCATAGTGTGCCATAGGTTTACAATTTCTTTAACTAGTTTTTTTAAGGCAATTCGTGCGATTTGTTGGCGTGTTTTACCTTCCTCGATACATGTCAGACACACATGTCCTCATTTCCACCCTAATTGGAGTCAGTGTGTCTCCCAGCTTTTTAGAGCATTCCAGCTGCAACTGTGATATTTTTTTATTATGTTTTTCACGTGAGTCTGTGTTCTAGCTGATTTGCTGACAACTGACCCCACATTACACCCATCAACAAATATGGTCTGTGGTCACGCAAAGTGTTTTTAGCTGTGTGTGGTGGTGGTGGTGGTGGTTAGTGTGGTGGTGGTGGTGGTGGTAGTGGTTATTGTGGTAGTAGTGGTTATTGTGGTGGTGGTGGTTATTATGGTGGTGGTGGTGGTGGTTATGGTGGTGACGGTGGTAGGGCAGTATTAGTGATGATGGTTGTGGTGGTAGTTGTTATGGTGGTGGTGGTGGTGGTGGTTGTGTGGGGGGTGGTGGTGGTGGTGGTGGTTGTGTGGGGGGTGGTGGTGGTGGTGGTAGTTGTTATGGTGGTGGTAAGGGCAGTTATGGTGGTGACGGTGTTAGTGGTTATTGTGGTGATTGTAGTGGTTATGGTGGGGTGGTGATAATGGTAGTTATGGTGGATGTTATGGTGGTCATGTTGGTGGAAGTGGTGCTTGTCTGTGTATAACACTTCCTCTACTTCCATTCCTTCTCTTTTTACTTCCCCCAATTTTCTTTTTCCCGACCTCACACTTCGAGCTCCTTCTCCCGACTTATTGCCTCTCTTTTCTTTTCTTCTCCTCCTCCTCCTCCTCCTCCTATTATCACTTTCACAAACAGGAAGGGGAAGAGGAGTAGAAAAACAACCTGTATGATAGGCAGACGATTTATGTAAAATAATAGAAGCACATACATTAAAAGACGTACCGGAAGAGGAGGCAGGAAAGATAGGAATAATTACAAACAGCAAGAAAGAAAAGATAACAGGAGGTGGCAACAGAGAAGGGGCAGCAGGAGAAACGGGAGGGCTGATTGTAGGAAAAGTTTACAGAGCTAGAGACAGGGTGGAACGAGAGACTAGCCTACATCATAAGAAAGGCAGGAGACAGTCCACTTGAGGGAAGACTAACAAGGAGAGCACATACAGAAAAAAGACTGATTAACGCTTTCTCCTGAAAATAATAAGTATAATTTCATTCCCACTCACTTCCTCTTTTTAATGTATGCATTCGATTCGAAATAGAATAATTCGGGAAGGAAGAGACGAACAGCCTTGCTCTTTCGACTGCACCTATGCTGCCCCACAAAGAATAAAAAAATATATATATATAAAAATAAGGCAAATAAATATATGAAGATACTTTCAAGTTTCTCGCCTGGCTTTTATCCCGATGGTCTAGGGTTTTTATGGCACTGTATTTCCATAGAAGTTGTGCCAGACTCTCTCTCCTTCAGGGCCAGGCATATTCATTTAACGATTTAAGAAACGTAAGGCGAAGGTTCATGTTCAATTGTCTGACTTCTGGAAAACAGGTTTTTTCTCCCCCATTTCCACCTCTTATTCATCACTGGTTCTTTTCATTTTCTTCCCTTTATTCCCTCATAGTTTTTTGTTGCTGCTTTGCCATTTTTTTCTGCATGCTCTTTCACTTTCGAGTTATTTTTCCTAATTAATATCTGTAAAGCCCAACTTTCTCCCCTCTTTCCTTTAGTCATACTGTAAAGCATTCACTTCTCATCTCTTTTCTCCTTCACTTCACCCATACGTCTTTTTCTTCTCCTTACCTTCCTCTGACCATAATTTATTATCTCCCTTTCGTATCCTCTTTTCCCTAAACCCTCATTTTCTCCTTTTTCGATTCCACATCTCCCCTCTCTCCCTCCTCGTCCACCAATTATACATTTTCCTCCTTATGTGCCCTAGGTTATATACTGTACAGTGCTGGCGGTTGAAATTGGCGCGGTAGAGGGCCCGCGCCACTAACAGGTCCTATCTATCCTCGCTTCATTTCCCGCCATAAACCCCACAATATTGGCGCGGTTCGGTGTAAAAATGATAATTGGCAACTCTCCTTGGTTCTCCCGTAGGCTGGCTGGTGGTTACCATACATCAGTTTTCCCACGGGCGTTTTAAGAGGGTGGAGTAAAATTGTGTGTTGTTGCCAAACAGACTTTTTCACTTCATAAGGTGGTGGTAGTAGTAATAGTGGTATTAGTGGTGGTAGTAGTAGTGGTATTAATGATGGCTCCTTACACACCAATCAACTGCCACACGCAAAAAAAAAAAAAAAAAACACACACACACACTAACAATGTACTGTACTTATAAATATTGTATGCATGATTTAAAACACACATACACACAATAACAATGTACTTATAAATATTGTATGCATGATTTAAAACACACACACACATACACACACAATAACAATGTACTTATTTTTGGTGAGTGTTACCTTACAATTGTTTTCGTCCGTTTTATTTGTAAGTCTGTTGACATCTTCGCTACCGCGCCAATTTCAACCGCCAGCACTGTATATCCTCTTCTATTTCTTTTGTAGCTCCCTCTCCTTCTTCTCTCTGCATCCTCTTCTCCTCCTTCTCCTCCTATTAGTCTTCCTTCTAACAAACTTATTAGACTTCTTCAATGATGTTCAATGACCAAGTCTGGACTGTCGACATTATATACTTCGATTTCCAAAAAACTTTGATAAAGTTCCTCACAAGTGGTTAATGAAGAAAGTTGAAGCTCATGATATTTCTGGCAAGATATTAAAATGGCTTAAAGACTGGCTCTCGGAACGTAAACAGCGTGTAGTAATTAATGGGAGATAGTCAAAGTGGCGTAATGTATGTAGTGGCGTTCCATAAGGTTCAGTATAAGGCCCCATTCTAATTATAATCATCAACGACCTAGACAAGAACCTTTCATACAAAATGTCCTAATTTGCCGACGATGCAATAATAGCAACCAATATTGCCCCAGTGCAAGAGTGGCAAAACTTACAAAATGATAATGACACTTTAGTGAGCTGGGCTGAAAACTGGCAGATAAATTTCAATACAGATTAATGTAAAGTATTAGGTACACGTAGGAAGCAACAATCCAAAAGTAATTTACCATAAGAACGACGTTAATTTGTTAAGCGTGAAAAAGTAAAAAGATCTTGAGATTATTGTGACACACAACCTAACACCAAGTCTCCATTCTTACTAAGTAGTAAAATCAACAAACAAACTAGTCGGATTTATAGGAAGAGCCTTCGAATTACATCGAAAAAAAAACTATCCTTACACTATTAACTACTCGCTAGTACGCCTTCATCTAAATACTGTGTTCAGTTTGTGTCACACTACTTCAAAAAGGACACAGAAAAGAGAGATAAAATATAACATAAAAATAACAAAAATGAATCCCATACTAAGAAATTAACAGTATGAAGAGAGGATTAAAAAGTTAAAACTACATACTTCAGCTTAACAAAGCGTAGATTACGAGCTAACCAAATTGGAGTCTTCAAATTGTTTAAAGGTTTTACTAATCTTAATATTCATTACTTTATTATTTTTGACGACTCAAACGAAAGACGATACCATGGGTACAAAACAATACGAAAACGTTTCTGTACAAATGAAGCTAAACACATCTTCTTTAATCATATGGTAAATATTTGGAATGGTCTTCCTGCAGACGTAGTAAACTGTAACACAATTGATTTTTTTAAGAAACATGTAGACAATATCTCGAAATCAACCCTCAACTCACATTATTTGTTAATGAATTATCGATACGCGTTAAACTCTGTTTCCAGTTTAGGAAGTAATGATCATTTGCTGAATAGAGCAACATTTCCCTCGTTCTTCCCTGTCCTAAATTACACATCAGTTATACCATGCTGCGTGTTCTCTCTTCAATCTGTTTCATTGCTAGCGAAAGCGAGGGAGATTGGTGGGTGGGAAGGAGCCTTCAACAGTTCTATCCTTTCTCTCAACTAGTGGTTAGTAGCATAGAAGCAAACAGCCTCGTAAGGACCAGCAGGTCTGCTACTGATTGATTTGCCTTGTATTAATTTGTATTCTCCCTCCCTCTCTTCGAGTGCCCTCCGCTTTGTCTCTTCCGTTTCTTTCACCGCCTCAACCATCTATCCCGCCTTTCTCCTTCTTTGAGCCTCCTCCTCCACGGCTGTAAACAAACAAACAAGCACACAAACACAGGCACACATACACAAACACACGTACACATACACAAACACATTCACACAAACCCCACCGACCCCACCACACACACACAGAGAGAGAGAGAGAGAGAGAGAGAGAGAGAGAGAGAGAGAGATTGTACTAGGACTGGGTGAGAGAGGTGAGGACATGGGATTATATAAATGAGCAGCATGATCCAGGGAGAAGGAGTAGCAGATGGAGTGGGAGAAGAGCAAAGTACGAGAAAAGTAAACGAAGGAAAAGACGAAAGAGCAAATGAGTGACGAAGAAAGGGTGGAAAAAATGAGTTAAATGAGAGCGAGAGATGGTAAGTGTAGGAATATTGGGAGGAAAAGGAAGAAACGTAAGACTCGCAGTACAGAGAGAGAGAGAGAGAGAGAGAGAGAGAGAGAGACTAAGTGAAAAGGGAAAGAGAGAGAGAGAGAGAGAGAGAGAGAGAGAGAGAGAGAGAGAGAGAGAGAGAGAGAGAGAGAGAGTGGAGGGGAGTGGGAAGAAGAGAAATAAGAGGGTCAAGTCAGGGAATGGGCCCCATATCTCCCCCCTTCTTTTGTTTCCTCGACTCCTCTGTCTCCCTCCAGCCGCCATGGTCTGTTTACATTCTCCCTCCAGCCAGCCAGCCTGTCACCCTCCCACTCACACTACCCATCCGACGAGTTTTGGTCTTGTGATTTGACCATTTTACCTAAGGGCTTATGAGAGAGAGAGAGAGAGAGAGAGAGAGAGAGAGAGAGAGAGAGAGAGAGAGAGTGTGTGTGTGTTTCTTTTAAGATGATTGTGTGATCCATTGTCTATGTGTACTGAGGGTGACCATTGTATTTTGCCTTTCAAATATATGACCCTTAGCATTTTTGCGTATAAATATGTACCTGCTTTTGGTTAGCCTTGATAATTTAAAAGTGTTGTTAGGTGTTTGCCAAATAGCCTAAAAAGATCTTGTTAATAGGTTCACAAAATATTTTCTGTGGCTTGGTAATGGCTGTGAGGTGAGTATCATGTAATGGTTTACTCTCGAAATGTTAAAGTATTTCATATTTAGGTGTATATGATACCTGCACTTATCGTATGTATTCTATGTCACTATACGTATACCTCATAGGGCTACTGTACACTCTCAATCCAAAATATATATCCAGGCTTGCTTCGAATAGCCTGATCGAGTATTAAGCTAGCTCAAGCAAATATCAAACAGGATAAGCGTTGTAATTGGTTCACTACTTATGTCAAATTATTCGAAACTTTAACAGGACCTGGATACAAATTTTGGATTGTGAGTGTACTTATTGTGAATGAAATTGGAGTCTCCTTGGCCCTCCAAACATTGCTACAAAACAGATAACCTGGACGTACAGTATATTGAAGTATTGTGTTTTCTGGCCTTTTTTGGAGGAATCTGTAGCCCTCCAATTCACCCAAAAAAAAAATACTGACTCAGATTAAATTGTGTGGGAAGAACATTACTCTTATGTTAATGTACCATACTGCAGCTTGGTTGCATTCAATTGTTATGGGATGACCCTCATTTTTAGTTAATTCTTACCACATTTTTTTTTACTTAATTCAATTTTTTCCCTGTATAATCTTTTTTTGTTTTTTATTCTGCATGCAACAGTAATCAACGTTTTTTCAATTATCTGTGTTGATTTAAAATCACATTATATAATCGATTATCTTTTTATAAGGTCAGTGATAATGTGCAATTGCCACCACTTATAACTAGTACTGGATAAGGGGACTGACAATGCGGACTGCACCAGTAACAAGTGCTGGCAACTGTACACTCGGATACCATAGTCTCTAGCCCACCTGAGTCTAAGTCCGAGATCTGAAGCAGGCGGTTTCTGGACGATAGCAGACCCTTAATTAAGGTCTGATATGTGTGTGGTTGTGTGGCCTCGTGGTGGTTTGAGTGGGGATGTCGTCCAGAAATCTCCTGTTTCAGATCTCGGGCTTCGACGTAGGTGGGCTAGAGACTTTGGTATCCGAGTGTACGCCCTACGTTTAGTGTGGTACGGGAAACATGATTCGGGGAGACGGACCGTGAAGGGAAGAGAGGAACACAGAAGACAGAAAAGGCAGTCATTTTGTAGAGGGGAGTGAGTGGGGAGGAGGGGTGACATATGGAAATGGATGAGATAGAAAAAAAAATGAGCGGAAAAGAGGAAGGGGGAAAGAAAGGGATTTACAAAACATAAGGGAGATCCGGACTATATACAGTATAGGTAAGGATCGAGGGTGAGGGGTAGGAAGGGGGGGGGGGTGTGACATGAGGAAGAGGATGAGACTGACAAAAAAAATAAAAGATTGGTCGGAAGATAGGAAGGGGAAGAAGGGGGATCTGCAGAATGTAAAATAGACGGAGACTATAGGAATGAATAAGGGGTACAGTATATGGCCTAGGGAAGGATTGGGGAAGACATACAGCATAATTATAAGAGGAGATACACACGCAAGGAAACGATAATGTAATAATGGGTTACCGAAAGTGACAAAAAGAACAGACCAGAGATGACTCAGAATATTATGATAAAATTAATGGATAATTTAATTTGAGTAATTTGGATTCAGCAAATGATGGATGGAACAGTTAATTATAATGATAATGAGTACTAACACCTTTGATACAATCTAAGGATTTTTATGTCGGGTTAATTCCATTCTAATTAGTAAACCTATGGGAGTAATCCCACCTGGTTTATTGACTAATGCTATTTTTTATGACAGTTGTGTGTCAGCTAATTAATTATTTTGTTGTTGTACATAAATCATTAGGCCCGGGGAGAAAAATGTTAAATAATACGAGCAATAATATACATGATAGGCGGGTCGTCATAGTCACAAATAATCATTAGTTTGGTTCTCCTTCCATATCAGTCATAGATCGATCAAATTGTATAGAAGACTCTGTCCTCTATATTCTCCTTGCCCAATAATGCTGGTATACAGATCCAGACATAACATGTTTTTATCATAGCTATAAATTCAAACATTGTTACCAGATCAGCTCACACTACTAGGACAGCACAGAACGAACATATGATGTTGACTTTGCATACCAAATTATTTATAAGCTTTTAATTCGTACATTCCTGAATATAGTAAAATATGATATCTATCTCAGATACACACACACACACACACACACACAAATCAGAGAGAGAAAACAAATCTTGAACACTCAGCCCTTCACCAATATGCTTACCTGTTTCTGTAAAATGACAATGGTTCGACGTGTGAAGGTGTGACGGCCGTCCAATATATCTTTTTGGAAGTGGAAATATTTATCGACTGTGTATCACAATGGAATCTGCCTAAACGAAAAAAAAAAATGAACAACAGTAAAATAAACATAATAAGAGAATAAAGGGAACAAGAAAACAAAAGAAAAATGAAACTAATAAAAATAAACAAAATATCAAAAGAATAAAAGTAGTAAGATAATAATAGAGGCAAAAATAAGACAGCGCAGAAAGACAGGCAGATAAATGTCCCAGAGAAAAAGTGTGGTGTGGTGCCGAGACAGACAGAGAAAGTCCTCAGCTCTAACGATTTACTGAGATCCGACACCCCTCTGGTTCTGGCTGACGTAGGAGAAGAAAAGAGAAGGTGGGAGAGGAGAGAGGAGATGAGGGAGGGAGATGGAGTGAGAGAGGGAAAGGAGAGGGAGGGAGAGGTGGAAAGGAGAGGGAGAGAGAAGAAAGGAGATGAGGAGGGAAGAGTGGGAAAGGTGATGAGGACTAAAGAGAGAAGAAAGGAGATGAGGAGGGAAGAGAGGGAAAGGAGATGTGAATGGAAGAGAGGGAAACGAGAGAGTGGGGAGGGGAAGTGAAAGAGAGGAAGGAGAAGGAGAGAGGAGAGATGGAGAGAGGAGGAGCAGGACAGGGAGCAAGGAGAGTTATATTATAAAATATAAGACAGGAAGAGGAGGAGGAAAAGAAGGAGGTGGAAAGAGATGATGAGGAGGAGGAAGAGGCAGAAGAAGAAATATAAGGGAAGAGGGGATAATGAGGAAGAGGAGTTAGAGAATGAGAGAGTGAGGAGAAGGAGGAGAAAAACTACAGAAGGAAGAGGGAAAGGAGGAAGGGAGGAAATGTATGGAAGGAGAGAATTGGTGGAAGACGAGGTTGGAAACGAAAGGAAGGAAGAGGGAGGGGAGGTGCAGGGAAGAAATGCAGGGAAGTATTTTAAACAGGAAAACTGAGAAGGAACAGAATCTCTTATTATTTTACACAAATTTTTAGATGAAATTATTCGATTAAATTAATGAAAAATTTACAAATATGAATTTAAGTTCAACGTACTTGAAAAATTAAATAGATTTGTGACAGTTTGCATGGGTGTGTTTTGGTTGTGTAGACTTGTGTATACCAGTATTGTGTATGTTATTGTGTACGTAAGTAATTGTGTACGTATGTAGTTTTGTATGCATATATTTGTCTATAATTATATGTAATTGTGTACATGTGTAATTGTGTACGCACCGGTAAGTAATTATGTACGTATGTAATTGTGTACGCATGTATTTTTGTCTCTTGTATGTGTTTGTCTATGTATGTGTTTGTCTCTTGTATGTGTTTGTCTATGTATGTGTTTGTCTATGTATGTGTTTGTCTATGTATGTGTTTGTCTATGTATGTAATTGTGTATGTATGTAATTGTGTATGTAATTATCTATGGATATATTCATCTATGACATATATATGTATATATTTATCTATGTATGTATTTGTCTGTTTATGTAATTGTCTACATATATAATTGTGTATGTAATTTTTTATGTATGCAATCGTGTATTAATGTAATTTCGTTACATGTAATTATTGTCTCTGTATTTGTTTGTATATTATGTAACTCTACCATACTATTGGCCTCTGTAATTCGTACAAATGCTGTTGTTTTCAAGGGTTTATTTACACTTTACAGCATATAGACACTTAAGAATAGGTAACTGCAATACATCATTATTATTAGGTTTGTTGTTTTGCAATCACCGAGTTACTTATTAGACCATTCATTGCAACACACTGCAGAATAATGACCTCTCTTTCCATAGAGACTGTGTAAGAATTCCTCTGGCCAACTGTACACTCGCAATCCAAATTATGTATCCTTTACGTGTTGAAGTTCGAATTCTTTGACATACTGTACTGGTGAACCAATTACAACCAATATACCGTTTCATATTTGCTTGAGCTCACTTAATACTCGATCAGGCTATTCGAAGTAAGCCTGGATACATATTTTGGATTGTGAGTGTACAGTTGCCGGCACTTATAACTGGTACATTCAGAGCTGTTAATCCTCTTTTCGTTTACCAGTTAAAGTGCTGGCAATTGTACATGGGGCAAGATCTAAACCTATACTGTATCTCAGAGAGAAAGAGAGAGAGTTACATAAGTACACACAAGGTGACCTGATTTGAGGATTACAGGTAAGGTATATATTACACCCAGCGATAGTCGAAGATAAGTATATAGGAAAGGCAGAAAGTAGGTAAAATTAGGTGAACTCGCCTCCTGAATTGAAAAAGTTATTCACTAATAAATGTTGTTAGTCGGGGATTAGACACAAGGAATTTATCTAAACGACGTTTAAAGCTGTCTACGGTGTTACAGTCTATTAAGTTACGGGGAAACTCATTCCATAAGTTACCGACTCTGTTAAGAGAGAGAGAGAGAGAGAGTACAAATGGAAAACAAGGGGGGGAAATCGACAAAAATGATGGAAAAAAAAGTTTTAATAGAGATAAAGGAAGATGTGAGGGGTGAAAGAACAGAAAAGGAGCAAGGTGAATAAATGTTGAGCAGAGTAAAAAACAAGGTTAGGAAGAAACGGAGGAGGGAAGAGAAAGAGGAGAAAAGGGATATAATTGATAAAGGAAAGGAGAGGAAGTAGAGAAGAGAAATGAAACAATGGAGGGTACTGAGAAAGATGCAAGAAGAAAGGGGAAAAGAGGTGCATGATTGACAGGGGAGAAGTGAGGAAGTAGATATGAAGTAAGGGAGGGCAATGGGCAAAATATGAGTAAGGGGAGAATATGGGCATAGCTAACCCGAGAGGGAGGAGGGAGTAGAGATGAGAGATAAGACAAAGTAGGGAAATGGACAAAAGACGATGATGGGTAGACGGAAGTGGAAGAAGAGAAAATGGGTATAACTAACATGGAAGAAGGAGGAATAGAGAAGAGAGATAAGGCAAGGAAAAACAATCACAGGAAGGAAGAGAAAGAAGAAAAGAGGGACAAACTGATAAGGGAGAAGAGAGAGAATAGACAAGAGAGACAAAGGAAGGGAAAGCAATGGGCAAATGATGAGAGGAAGACGCAAGAGTTAGAAATGTGACAAAGCCATAATGGCCCTAGAAAGCTCCCAGTGTAGCCTACCATAAATATATTAAGAGGATAGTTCAATATTGGAAAATCTGGAGCAACTGATACTTCCATATTAATCCAAGCAACAGGAAGCCGTTATTATTGATAATCTGGTCTTGTTTTGTACCAAAAGTGTGTTACAACTTTAATTCGAAACCAATGTATTTTTACTCATGTCGAATCACTTTAACAAACAAGGGAGAAGGAACGGACTATTCCTCCCTTGAATTGTTTAATTAAATGGGGTTTTCTGTGATTATGGAGGTCGTTTCTTGCGTGACAATCGGGATCTTTGTACGAAGCCTCAGTACAATGCAAGAATATATTATCTCCTATTCGTTTCGTAAACACCTGGGAAAACGTTTATTATGATAAGTCATTGTTTTGAATGATGGAGTACTTCTGAACCAGGTAGGTGCAGCACATCTTGGAAGTCTGCTGAATGACGTGCTAATAGTATTTGATACAAAAGACGGTACAGACAGAAGGCAGACATTACCTCATCAAAACACCGGAGCTTTAAATGTTTTCTATGCAAATGAGCGAAGCATCCGTAAAAAGTTTTCAGTTCTAGAAGAAATCGTGTTCACAGAATATGACGATGTAATCGACATTACAGAATCTTGGTTAAATATATATGATAGAGACTTCTTGCCGGAATATACACTTCCCGGTTATAAATCATTTGAAACGAGCCGAACTGACAAGAATGAAGGTGGCGTGTTACTCTACATTAAAAAAAGTCTTAACCCAATTTCGATATTGAAGCCACAAATCGTAAACGTAGACATATCGTACAAACTTTTTAAAAATGCTTTCGGCTCAACAATTATACTAGCTTAAATATACTGACATCCAGCTCAGTCAGTACAAACTGACCTAGATATATTCGAACAAATTGCAGAAACATGTAATGAACACGATGCAGTAATTTTTTGAGATTTTAAGCTCTCAGTGTCTAATTGGGGCGACACCCTAACTTCGCATTCAGGACACGAACTCTATGCCACACAACAACAAAGCTCAATTTACCAATTTGTTGAATCTCAAACCTGTGGCAACAACGTACTTGACCTCGTACTCGCAACAAAAGAAGATGTGATATAATTCAGTAACCGAGACCACCGTATTATTACCTTAAGTTTAAAGCTAAACATTAGTAAACCAAACAAAAGCAATGATAAAAGAAACTGACTGAAACTACTTGCTCATCACTAATGATATGTACAATGCATGGGAAAGTTTCACAACCATCTACCAAAATGTGGTTAAGGAATGCATACCAACAAAAAAAAGTCGTTCATTGAACAACTATAAACCAAAATGATGGAATAAAGATATTGCAGACTGTCTACTTGATAAAAAAAGAAACTGAGTATGACAAACTTAAATTTTCAGATAATTATGACGAACGAGCAAAACCAAGAAACTGATTAAGTAGACTAATAATGCCCTAGAGTTACATGTTGCAAATCAATGTAAGGAAAAAACAAAAGAATTTTACAGTTTCATCAGACAGAAGAAAGTAGTCACCTCATGTATTGGTCCATTAGTCAATGATGAAATCCAAATGAGCAATGCCTTCAACACCTCTTTTGCATCAGTTTTTACATTCGAAGACCTAAACAATATCCCCGCCACAGCACCATCTAATAGAAAACATTCTGATACTGTAACTAATATCAGCATAAGAGGGAGAAAAGTATTCAAATGTTTAGATAACGAGGACCGGACACTATCTCACCTAGAGTTCCTAAAGAAGCCAAGAATGAACATTCCAAACCAGTCACCATGCACTTTAATCAATACTTGCAGACTGGGACCATGCCTAACATATGGAAACTTGCTAACATGACCTCGATATTTAGGAAAGATTGTAAATCGTTACCTAGTAATTATCAGCCAGTATGCTTAACCTCAGTTGTATGTAAATTGCTGGAGACTCTCATAAGAGACAGACTCGTAAATCACTTAGAAAACTATAGCATAATCAGAAATAACCAACAAGGCTTTTGTAACAATTGCTCCTGCTTAACAAATCTCCTAGATTTTCTTCGCAATATCTTCATCATTTATGACAAAACTAAAGCAGCGGATATTATTTACCTTGATTTCAAAAAGGCCTTCGACAAAGATATTTACCAATGTCTATTGATTAGATTAAAAGCACATGGAATTAACAGTAATGTTCTTGCATGGTTAGAAAATTGCCTCAGCCAGTGAAATTAAAGAGTGGTTATGAATGGCAAAGCATCCAACTGGTCCAGTGTAACTAGTGGTGTTCCACAAGGATCAGTACTAGGACCAGTGCAATTTCTAATATACATCAATGACATAGATGAAGGTCTCACCTGTACAATCTCGAAGGTTTGTGGATGACACATAAATATTTAATACTTTCCTTTCAGATGAACATATTGTTGATATGCAAAATAATGTGAATAAGCTATTTCGATGGGCTAAAATGTGGCAAATATGATTTAATGCCGATAAATGTAAAGTACTTCATATCTGGAATGGAAATAGACCAGAGAACTAATCAATATATTGCATCCAGATAATACGTGTTGACACAGAAACTGATTTAGGGGTGACAATATCATGTAATTTAAATTCTAGTCAGCAATGTACTACAGCCGTCAAAAATGCAAACGAAATAATTGGTTTCACTGGTAGATCATTCGAACATAAATCCAAAGATGTAATTCTCATCCTTTTTAATTCCTTATTTCATCCAATTCTAGAATCATGCGTACAATCCTGGTGCCCTTAATACCAAAAAGATATCAACAAATTGGAAGGAGGTCAACAAAAAATTACAAAAATGATCCCCAATTTAAGGAACAAATCATAAAAATAACAACTTAAAGAAATAAATAAATTTTCTTTGATAAAGCACAAATTAAGATGTGACTTAATTCATGTGTTTAAAACATTCAAAGGTATCGACAAAATGAACTGCAACAATGATTTTATCATTGACTGAATAAATTACACAAGAGGAAACGGTTGCAAAATCTTTGGGAAATCCTTTAACTCACATGAGGCTGGTGAGGGCTGGTTCTATCCAGAAATGAAAAATTTGGTACCCTCTACCACACCCTAGCCTGTTCTGTCTGTCTCTCTTACTATTTCTCATTCCTTCTGGGTAGCTGACGAGATCACCCGATTAGGTGGCACAACAAGGAAGACTACTGACGGTGGAAATGTTGACTCGGGAGTACATGCCCGTGAGCCAGCAATCTAATCTTCTGTTGCCTTCGAAGAAACTGATCTCACTATCACCCTGGCTCCCATTTGGGGGCCCGAGCATCTGCTCGGCTTCGGTCAACCGGACTCGGGACTGCTCGGCCAGACAGTCTGGGGATGATACTCGGAGTTGTTGCCCATCTTGGGTCTCGCATGTTTGGTGCCCACTGCCGTTAATGTCATATACAAGCATCATTCTGCACGACGGTTACAAGCTTGTGTAGATTACACACACGGATACGAACGATTGGTAAACAGAGAGCAGAATCGTATAGTCACTACAGGGAGTCATACCCACCTCTACATGGAGGCAACAGGCTTCTATGTATTTTTGCAGAATAGACATAGTACGGTATATGACCGTTCTTTCTATCCTATATAAATTCCATGTAAGTGTTTTCATACTACTTAGTATCTTTTCCTTTCTTACCAACTTCGAAAGAACCAGTAGGTCTGCTGCAGTTAAAATGTCCCTTATAATCCTTTGCATTCTGAAGAGATCTGTTTTCAGGCAAGGATTAGAGGTATTAGTAAGTTCTCTAATTAACTCACAGCAACATAATGACCCATTTAACGTAGCGAAAGATAGTGGCATAGAACTTCCTATATGTATACTCTGACTGTGGAGAGAGAGAGAGAGAGAGAGAGAGAGAGAGAGAGAGAGAGAGAGAGAGAGAGAGAGAGAGAGAGAGCATAAAAGAAGAGAAACGGGAAGTGACAGAAAAGAAGTAAGAAGAAGGGATGAGGCAGATAAAGAGAAAGGAAAATGGATAAGACAGAGAGAGAGAGAGAGAGGGAAATGAATATAGGGTTGGTCATGGGGCTGGTGTCGTCTATAAGGGAAGAGAGAGGGAGAGATGTGAAGCATAAGAAGCACCCTTTTCTGACTCCCCTCCACCTTCCTCCAGTTGCCTTACACACACACACACACACACACACACAGCAGGTCACATTCATCCAGTGACTCTGAACTACATCAAAGAAAATCAATGTACATATATCAAAGAGAAATGTTGAAGGAGCTCAATGTATATGCTGGAAGACGATAACCTCTTGAATATCCTTTTGAATTAAGTAAAAGGAATTTCAAATGAGAATCATGGGCATAATTTAAGAAATTACAATAATTATCACAGCTCTTTTTATATTGAAAATAATTCTTATGTGAATGTGAAGTGTAGTACAGCGATATTTGCTGTGTCATCTTGAGTTGCTTTTTTGACATTTCAGTGATGTCCTGTCGCTTTCACCATTAATCTTAGGTATTGCACAATGCATTAATAGATACAGCAAAAATGAGTGTCATTTGTCTCGGCACATTTAACAACCAAACGTGTCACTAACAAACCACATCATGTGGAAATAAGGAAATAAAAACATGATTTTATATTGCAGAATCACTATCTTAAGAGTAGTGAAAGAATCCGTTTTTACTCCACATCTGAAGGAAAGGCAAACTGATACTTCCAGACCAATAATCCGTGAGTCGACAAGATTTCAGAGTTACCAGGTTATTCGTTATGCTTACATATAGACCACCTTAAGAACTTTTCAATGATACTGAGTCATGCAGTGGCCAATTATCTTGACCGGACTTCTGATGTAAAACCTTGCACTAAACATTATTATTATTATTATTATTATTATTATTATTATTAAATTTTTTCGTTGATAATGCAGAATAATAGATATTTCACCTGTTCATCTAGGGAAAGCTGAGTGGGCTTGTCTGCTCTCACTCACTACTTATCATAAACATTAGATAACCAGACACATTGGCACATTAAATTTAATTGGTGCTTTTTTACAGAGAAAGTAGGCGGCGAAATCATCAACTGAAAAAAAAAAAAAATTCACATTGGCACGGATTCAGTCCTCAGTGATTGCATCCCGTCATCGTTCATAATTCACAAGGCAATGCTAGCTTATTTACACACACACACACACGACAGGGTTATTAACTCGCTCATTTACACACACACACACACACGACTGGGTCATTAACTTGCTCATTTAAGCAAACATGCATACACACACATAACAGGCATATTAATTGGCTCATTTACACGTGTACACACCCATGACAGGCTCACTTACTCGCTCACACACATAAACACATAAGACAGGTTCACTAACTCGCCCATTTACAAACACACACACACACACACACGTACACAAGCACAATAATTAGTTACATTATTAAGAGTCTATGTAATTCATTATAGCACATTACCACATTAAGTTAAATCACGCTACATATAATTGTTCTTCATTTAATTTATTAGTATAAGTAATGAGACAGAAACAGTGATCTTCTTGGACAGTTACAAATTGAGTTACATAATATTATATATTAATAAGTGAGCTGCAATGGGGCTGCCCTTTAGCGCTAGCACGGTGTAATAACCTACGACTAATATCATATGTGTTACCGAATTCCATCCAAAACATTATTACATAATTATGGTATTACATAAGGTTGTAGTAAAAGGAAACCGTACATGAATCATTCATTCTTTTCTATACGACCTTATTCATTTGTATGATTCCAGCATAGAATTACATATGACCTCAATGACTCAAAATATATATTTTTCGAACAAAATATTTAGTCCTACACACAAGGTACTATATTTACCTTGCCTACACAGATATAAAAGGCAAAGTGTACGCATTTTTGTACACAAGGATCTTGTTTCAAACTGTACCCGAGAGATCACGCCAGAAGAATGATCCTTCATTTAGACCTGCACATCTGACTTAAAGTGTCGGTTTGTCGAACCTAACTCACACCCCATTTTTTTTTTTTTTTTTTTTTGAGAGGGGGGGGGGGGTTACGTGTTGGGGTACGGGTGTGGTGTCTTGGCTGTGTGGGGGTATCGAATGGAGAGGCAGGTGTGGGGTAGTGGTGTGATGTGAGTATGAAGATAGTGAATTTGTAGAAGGGAGAGGGGAGGTGTAGAGGAAAGAGGTAAAGTGTGTCCTGTTGGTGGTGGTGGTGAGAGGTGATGTGTGAAGCTTAAGGAATTGGGAGTTGCAGCATGTGTCGGTGAATGGTGGCTGTGCATATATGGAATGTCATAATGTGCAATACTTTGGGTTGATAGGAAATGAAGCGGGGATGGGAAGGTCGGAGGTGGGGAGAGGTCAAGAAAAGAGATGTCGAGCGTGAAAACAATATATATGTAGGGAGTGAAAAGATGGGGAAGAATAAAAAGTTATGAAGGCTAGTACACATGAAAGTATAATTGCATCTGTTGACGCACGTCCTGTGTACTCTATATAATTGTATTTTTTTATAGCTACTGGACTCACAGGGACACAACGAAAGGCGAAACACCGTTCAGAGTTAGAACTAGCAGAGTTAACAAAATTCTAGAAAGTTCAAAGGCAGCTAGATGGAGTTACACAAAGTTAAAGAGAGTTAGGGAGAGAGAGAGAGTGTGCGAGTCTGTACGTGCATGTGTGCGTGCGTGCATCCACGTGTGTGTGTGTTTTTGAGTATTTGAACGTTCGTGTATGTGTGTGTGTGTGTGTGTGTGTGTGTGTGTGTGTGCTTGTGGGTACGTCTATGTGTGTGTGTGTTTGTGTACGTGTGGATACATCTACTGTATATCTGTGTGTATGTACGCTTTTGTCTCTCCATAACACTGGGTTCGAACGCTGACGAAGTTACTGTAACAAAATCAAAGTCTCAAGTCGAATAAATACTCGTTAGTTAATAGTTGCTGATTGCAGTCTCTGTGACGTTCGGGCCGGAGTCTAATGCTTTAATGTAATCAGAAGAGACGAGGACGCAATCAGCAAATGGTCGGCAACATCAGCCAAGAGAAAAGATTGAACACGACGGACGGAGGAAATAAAAGAGACGAAGACTGGAAAGCAGGAATGAATGAAGCAACAATTTACAGTCACGAGCCATAAGAAGTATTCAGGTCTTGTTGAAACTTTGAATGATCTGACATACCAGTGACATAATTACAACACTTACCCTGTTTAATACTTGCCGGAGCTCGCTTAACACTCCACCTGGCTATTCGAAGCAGACCTCGATATTTGTTATGGCTCGTGAATGTAAATATTACCGATATATATTTTTTCACCAGAATTGACATATCTACCCATCTGATGACGTGTCTCTTATGTCAATTTTACTCTCAAGTATTGTTTTCTCAAAGAGGGGAATATATATACAGACATTCAGGTAAGTATGTCCTAAATGAAACTCCCTTGGTTTGTTGATGCGGCACTTCTTTAATGAGGGTTTCAAATGACTTAATGAGTAGTCAGCCTGGTAGTAGTGTACAGTCGTGGTCAATAATAATCATCCAAATATATGGGTATCTCAAACAATTTACTGTCTAATGATTTCACGTTCACATAAGATGTTAATATTTTGAGTAGTGTGTAGCTGCTTGTAGTATTATTAAAAGATGGTACTTAACCTATTTATTGAAAAGTTTATCATCGAACCATATACTGAGGAACCATTATATATTGACTATGGTTCAGTAGTCAAGAAGGAATATCAAAATGCCGTCCCTAAAGACTCCTCCGCATATTAATTGGTTTATTCTGTACCCATAGTATATCCGTGAATAAGCCCACTTCAAGCAGGTAAAAATCCCATTTGTACAGCAGAGTTAAAGTGAAAGAAAAATTTGCAACAAACTATATATGATATCGCAAAGGGAGACCGGAAGTATTCAATAACAGATGCTGAAATAACTGATATAAATAACAGATATTGAACAAAAAAACGACGGGAAATAGTTAATAAAAGATGCTTCCGTTTAGCAGTTCCAGTAAAAAATATCCAGGACGCAGAATATTAAAAGTTCTGCTCAGTCGCGAGTAAAAGTTGGCGTGGACACTATTCTCTGGTAACACACTAAAGGTCAGAGAAAGGTGCGATTAACACTAAACCAACAATGATAATACAGAGAGAGAGAGAGAGAGAGAGAGAGAGAGAGAGAGAGAGAGAGAGAGAGAGAGAGAGAATTCAAATCTGGTTAGCCTCGCTTACGTAGCACATCGCTGGACCCGACATTTAACTCTGATGCCATGGCTCCCTTACGGACCCTGTGATCATGTATGAAAATTGGAGACTTCTAATTCCTCCTTATCATGCCACGAAACAAGTTCCTTCCAGATAAGTGGTGTTTCGTGGCAATAATTGAAGGACTCATTTATCTCCAATCACAGGGTCCCTTAAACTTACAAAGAAGATTAGATGCATTTTTCAACTGGCTAAGTGTAAGTGCCACCTCCGACCCGTTGTTACTTTAGAGGTGTCACGGCAATTTACATAGACACCATTACTCTTACAGGCGTTGGTGATGAAAATAACACGTCCAATGTGACTGTTGCTGGCATTCCATTTGCATGTATACAGTCGGGCACAGGAGGAAATGTTTACGTCCCCTGCTAGCCAGACAGAAAGAGAGTATAACTGTATATCAGCAGTAAAGTGTCTTGATAATCCGAAGTGGTTCACATAATCAAGATGTCCCTCTTCGTATGTATACTCACGAGCACTAATAAGTATACAGGAGTGCTTTGAATACCTAGAGACAGTAAATAAATACCCAATAAGATCTCCATTGGAATTACTTCGTTGGTGAATTGGTGGACTGTTCAAAGCTTCAACCAAAGCTGTATACTTATTAGTGCTCGTGACTGTACCGTTGCTTTAACTAACATCGACATATATATATTTATAAGCAGTATATCAATATCTGGTTTTAAAAAGAATATTGACAACAGTTTGAAACACTGCCATTTTATATCAAACAACAATATAGCCAGCTGTGGTTGAGTATATCTGAAGTTAAAGTTGGTATCCCATTGTTAATGCTTCCTTGTAAGATGATTAGTATTTACATGCATTGTTGATATCCTCGATGAATCACAAAAACTAACTCCATAATTAAGTCTCTCACACTTCCTCTCATTCTTCCTATATCAATATCTCACTTATTCATTCTCACTGACTTTAACTGACTCTCTCTCTCTCTCTCTCTCATTAAATTTTTCTACATTCAGTCATCCACGTCCTTCCACAATATTAAAAACTCACTTTGAATCTATGCAAAATTCCTTCTTAAACATACCCCAAAATAAAGAAAATATATAAATAAAAACCTACAGCACACGAAAGACTTGAAAAACAAAAATCTATACCACTGCACACATGAAAGAGGATCATAATATAAAAATGCATATAAAAAAGTAAATACAAGTCAACCCGATAACATTCGGTGATAATCTATACGAGAAATAGAGATACGCTTACAATACTCTATACCAGAAAAATCTATGACTCACACGTCTGGAAAATTGGGGAATATTTTGCCACTCCATATGTAAAGGTTGAGTGAGGACATTTACTGCCATGGGTTCAAATTAGGAGTATTTATCCCTCACCCTTACAGCTCATTGGAAAAAAAAAAAAAAAAAAAAACTGAGATATATGTTTCGACGGTAAAAACATTGAAATTTTACCATATAAATTTCTGATAATTGCTCCATAAACTGTATGTAGGAGGGGTGAGTTTGTAGTGTGTGTGTGTGTATATATATGTGGTACAGCATGATCGTGTGTGTGTGTGTGTGTGTGTGTGTGTGTGATTTTACCCAATTCACGTAGGCTACACAACTAACTGATCAAATTCTAAGGCTGAAATAGGTAAGCGAAGTACAATCCAAGCTAAGACTCATATCTGTGTCACTAATATCTAAGTCGTTAATTTTCGTACAGTATAATTCAACCCAATATATTAAACACGAGCACTTTAGGCCTGGGAGACCCTGTTACCCGAGAGAGATGGATATTCAGAGCTTAATTAAACAGCAAGCACGAGAAACAAATCGAAAGAAAGGAGGAACAGTTTTATACCAAGGCATCCTGATTATTGGCATAGTTGAGAGGAATCAGCAACCTGCAGTATAATTAACCTCAAGAGTCTTCCCTCAACACCTGATCAATAGTAGAGCACGTACATCTTTTTTTTTCGGACCTCTACCAGATGATATATTTATTACTTTGGAGGGAAGCAATACTGAAGTCCAGAGGCGAAAAAACATTACAATTGCCCCAAATCTAAGTATAGTTAGATTTGGCAGTTGCATATCGCACAACAGTTGACGCCTTTTTAGCCTTGCACGATTTACTGTAGAATGTCCTAAGAAACTCCCATGGTTCAAAGTCGAAATAATGATGGTAAAAATAAAGCCACCCAGATCACGAATATTGGCGACAGTGGAAAACAGGTCATTACTCAGCTGAATGAAAGAGGGTCACGAGCCAAAACAAAAACAGTACTTGAACCCTCATATTTGTCCCAACACTCGATTCTAGTACCTTTAAGGAATAATATACCTTTGGTACATTAGAGCTCCTTGATTCCTCCAAAGTATGCCAAGATACAAAACCAGACTAACAAAAATAATGGTGTCCTGTTGCTTACAATAGTTTGAAGGAATCATTCGCACCAGTATTAACCAACTCACACTACCCTCTTTAAGCCTTGGAGATATATTATAGTATTGCTAGCAAATTTTGAGACTAACAGTTTCTCCACAATGTTCCACAAAGCAGACCATCAAACGTGAAATATTATTCTCTGAAAGATTTTGGAGGAAGCATTCGTCTCCAATTCTTATCAGTAACATCCAAGAACCACTCACAACACAGGATTCACAGCTGCTACTACTGTTATATACAGAGGGATGGGTAATTTTCCCCAAGTTACGTAAGTACTAAAAACTTCCTGAAAAGAGACAAGATAATGTTTAATCTTTATCCCCAGGAGAGGGTTGCTTAGGCTGTAGTGGAGAGAGCTAAAAAAGAAAGGAATGGTAGGGTGGGAGAGATGAGGTATAAGATAGGTTAGTGAGAATTTGAATTGTCTCTCTTCATTTTCAAGAGTTCCTGGTAAGTGACTGTATGGTATAGATTATAATTTACCATAAAAGATGGTTGCTGGAGGCTTTACACGTCCGAGCAAGTTGAGAATATGTAGAATCCATCTTGAAAGTGGATTTTGTGAAGTAGTGATATAATCGATAGCTACTGTACTTTGTGCGGCTTTGATATTATATTTTCTTTTTTCTTTTTGAATTCTGACCAAGATAGACTAACTTTATTTTTTCTTTGAGAGGAAAAGTAATCTATTTGAGGTTTGAGGGAGTAATTTCATAACGGGAGGACAGACGGATGAATTGACTCACCAACTAACTAATGGAATCCATCTCCTTAATTAAGGGTAATACATTGTTGGTACAATAGAGCACATTGGTTCCTCCAGAGTATGCCAGGAAACAGTACCAGATGAAGAAAGATAATGGTGGCCTGTTGCTTGGAAGAGTTTAGAGGAATCAATTTCTCCAGATTTACCGACCCTGTACTATACCCCTAACATTAGAGGGCAAGGTATATGACGGAATGGTTATCATAGTAAGGGTCAGAGAGAGATCAAAGAGACTGAGGGATGAGCTTAAAATATTAATGCCCATAAAGGAAGCTTGGTGTTTACAATGAGACTATTGGTGGGGACAACAAAGTTACTTGCCGCCTTTATGGATTTAAAGAGGAAATAAATAATTCCTTCGCTCAAACAAGAAATATCCTCAGTAGAGTAGTGGCAGTGTCCGTAGATATGTTCACCATGTTAACGACAGGCAAATAGAGTCTGTGTACCTTAAAGCTGTGAACATTGGAGACTCGTGAGTCGGAGGACTACACAGAAAAAAATATCAGTATATCAGTGTGGGCTACATACTAGAACCACAGATGACTGAGTGTTGAAGAATAGATAAGTGAAAGGTATTCTGAAATTTAAAAAAATAATGGGCTTTACCTTATTAATGCGAAATAAGAAACATCATAAACTACATAGATATTAAAAACAGAGAGAAAATTCTTTTCCTTTTTGTAAATAAATTGCAAATATTAGATTCCCTCAGTAAACAAGCCTCCAATATAATAATGTTCCTCTATAAATATTTCCCATGTCGTACACAATTATAATTGGTATTGACACATTAACAACTGGTTTGTGTTGGTTGTGACAGGAATGAACTGCTTGTCTAACTGCGTCAGAAAAATGTCACTGTACATAATAATAACCCAGACCATCCTGTTACTCCGTGTATATGGTCCTCATTAAAATAAATTAATTCATGTTATCCATCAACTACATTTATTATATAAATAACAATATTAAACCAAAAATTATCACTGATGCATAAAGTAAAAATAGTGAAAATAATGGTAATGTCATGAAGATTAAATTTTAAAGAAGAAGAATGAAAACTATGATAGACCAGAAAGACCTTGTACCACATGGGAGAAGGAAACATACAGGAGAAATAGTAAGCAAGAGAGTACAAGAAGGAAAGAAGGGACAACTAATGAGAGGAAACGGAATGGCTTGGGTCCAAAGGGGCGCCCAAACCCCTACAGTATTGTCAACACCTTTGCAGGCAATATTCCCATACAACAATGACGTAAGAGAAATTATATTTTGTGACCCTTGCATTATTCCGATGAACCTGTTGCTGTCTGGTAAGGGGTAGTAGGCTCAGAATATTCTGGGCCAAAGTAAAGTTGTGTGGGGTACGGTGGGTTATCTCTTGTAAGGCCTATATGTGTTGTGTAATACTGCTTTGTGGCGCATCACTCACTCAGATGGTATTGGAAAATTAACTCTTGCCCAAATTCAAAAGACACACAATCAGGTTTCCTGAATTGCAGTGACGTTTCAACCAACCGGATAAAATGGCACTTCTTGAAGCAGTTCCCACTCTGATGTATCAGAGAAACAGAAAGAGGAAAACAAAACATGGATAATACACATCAACAACTGCATATATATACATATATATATATACATATATACACCTTTGGACCATGGCTATACATAGGTATATACATGTCTTTACTTTAGGTCTCGTCCACCCTTAACTTTAACTCCCTGGTGTAATAATATTTTAGTCATACAGTTTACGAACTCGCTCTGGTGTGTCGTGCTGTGTGCCGGTGTGATCAGTCAGACGCGTGACACCAACAACTAACTCCCTAACTACTTAACCACCAACTGCCTAAAACTATCAGTCTTTTTTTAATCCACTGCTGCATCAGTATTCTCCACTTGGAAGGGTTACAGCCCAAAGGAACTCTCTACACGTTGGCTGAGGGCGGCTTGGGAAAGGACAACTATAACTAACTCGAAACTGACTAGTCAAACTGACTCACTAACTGCGTAACAAATTACCTGACCATCTACGTTTTGGCTCAAACATCGACTCACGAATATAATACTATTACAGAGAGACACATGCTAACTGCCCTAGTGAATAACTAACTGAATAATTGCGTAACTAACAACATAACTAAATTACATCTAACTATTAGCTAACTAACCACTTACAATGTCAATCAATAAACCGGAAAACAGAGGTCAATATTAAAAGCTGCTCACTTTTCCAGTTCCAGTTCAATGTGTTTGTACGACATGTGGGAAATGTAATCGAAAATTTGGCATAGTAAGTATTTTATATATATATATATATATATATATATGTTCCAACACTGGACATAGGCTTCATCAAGCCCGTTACCGTGGCCCAGGTCAACTGCTACTCACACACACACACGTCACGACTTCCGAACTGGTAACCAGCCACAGAGGGAGGGAAGTGAGTGTAATTTCCAAATACTACAGCTGATATGGTACCAGCGAGGGTGTTTTACGATGTTCAGTGGCCTTATAGATAGTGCCTGAAACTCAAATCGGAAGAGTAAATATTCTCAGACCTTCACCTTAAGGATTCGATCTCCCGACTGATAGATTACGAGTCCAGCACACTAACCACTCGGCCACCTCCCCTATCACAAACAATCCTCGAAAATGTTTGCTGTATCAAGTGAACTTTTTCCTCAATAAACATAGAATCTTTGCCATTCCTTCCGTTGTTTTAACCAGGAATCAAACAAACTAATCCAACTGATGAACTCTTCCTCATGAAACAAAACAACTATATCCAAACACCCAACCAACCAACCAACCAAACGCCCATGCAAGTAAGTTAATGTAGGCACAGTGTGTGTGTGTGTGTGTGTGTGTGTGTGTGACTGCTGCTGAGCCTTGTTATTAGCAGTCACCGGAAGGGCTGTGGTTCGAGTAATGAAAGAGGCTGGGAGAATTAACTTAATGGAAAAGAGAATAAAACACAAATTACAAAGGAACATAGTTATTATACAGTATATATACCGAATATATGCTGAGAATGTTTGGTCGAGAGAGAAACATATTTGAAAAATTCACCGGCTATGCTTGCTATGCCTGGTTGGAGGCTGCTCAGAGCTAGGGGGCTAACATTTCTTGAGTTTTACTATACCCCTTCCTTGGGTTGTAGAATTTCCATACGTGAGGGTCGCCCTCCACGTGGTTTCTACTACTCCTTGGGCATCCCTAGTCACTCACTTCGAAATTTTCGGTCGGGATTTATCCCTCTCGGTTTCTCTATGTTTTCGCTCAGACCTAGTGTCGTTTATTTTCTGGGCTCTTATGGGCTCAGGCTAAAAATTTTGGGCTGTTGTCTGTCCAGAAATTTGATTGGCTTCTCCCCTCTATTCCCACAAATCAGCAATTTTTTGCTACGGCTAACAATGTACCCGAGGTTAGGCCATGTTCAAAACATGTGTTTTTCTGTGTTTTCACTAGCCTTGTTTGCTGGTCACCTCGTGTTTCCCTGTGTTCCTTGTTTTCTTTCCCCCTTTTGTTCTTGGCTCGGAAGGCCAGAGCTTTGCCCTCACCTCACCTTCCCGGCCAATCCTTCTCCGACTTCCTCAGGTACCTCCTGTGTCCCAACTCTCCCCCCTCGCGGTTTTCCCTGCATGGGTTTTTCCCAGGGGAACAGGCATGAATTGTCCCTTTCCCAATTCATTTCTACTCGCTCTATGTAGCAAATATCTTGCATCCCAAGACCAATAGAATACTAGAGAGGTCTTCCCATCAGATCCCCGGGGAGTTTATCTCTCAAAAGCAGCGTGATCTCTGGCCTGTGAGTGACGTCAAGGAGTGGATTGGGTGGAGGGTCTGGGCAAGGCTAACTGGAGCTCCAGTTAGCCTTGGTCTGGGTCAGGCTGGTGGTCAGTATTCATTTGACAAGAGATGCAGCTACATCCCCTCCTCTCCCAGGCATGAGTAGTGACTCTTAGCCTACTCTAACATAGAAATGCCTGCTAACTGTGATGTAGCTGGATGTCCTGCACTGTTCAAGAAAAACGGAAATTTAAGTTTCTATAATTTCCCAAAAGATAAGAAGTGCAGAAGTAAGTGGTTTAACCTCTGCAAGAGGCGTCTTATTAATCCATCTACTTCAAGAATATGTAGTCGTTGTTTTGGTGCAAAGGCATTCGAAAGGAATTTAGATATGAATTTCATGACCTTTAAACCACAACATCCACATTCTCTCGCTCTCTCTCTCTCTACATGACCAAGCAATTAATACATGTAAAATATCCTAGACAATACATCCGATGCCATCTTGGAGAACGCTCAGAGCAATAAAGATACAAGAAAGTGGAATTAAGAAATGTTCACAAGAATTTGCATTAACTCCAAAATCCACGGAGTCACTGTTATAATAATGATACCACCTATTAATGCTGAATTACCAACCTTAATTAATTGGAGGTGCTATACCCACTCCCGAAGAACTAAAAACATTTTTAATAAAGGGTCGACAAAACCTATAAAAAGGAGCTACGAAAACGCGCTAAAGCTAAAATTTTCTTGATAGATCACTTTAAAAAGAGCAAAATCTAGCTGCAAAAGCACTAGGTTGGCAATTCGGCACCTACGGGTTCCCGCTCATTGGTGTTTACAGATTGACGTCACGAGTCCGTGTACACGTGATAACACCCCCCCCCCCAGGATAGAGAGGTTGGCGGGAAAACCTCTCAGTCTATTGGTCTTGTTGCATCCTTCCCTCTCCTTCCCTCCATCGTAGCAGACTTCATATCTGCTGGCTGGCCTCGCTCCTCTCCTCCTAACCTTTCACCCTCCCTTGCTGTCCCTGTCCAAACCTCACCTTTCCAGGCTCTACTCCTGGAAACGCCTTCCCCGTCCACACCGCACAGCCAGCTGGGCGGATGGCCGAAGATAGACTCTTGCGCACTCGCGACAGAATCGGACCCGGCTCCCAGCTCCAGCCGCACCCGACTTAATACTTAAACTTCGGTCCTTCAAGGGCAAGGCATTAATAATCTACCCCTACTGGCCAGTCCAACCGCAGTTCGGGTCCAACTCCGGGCTTGCCAGCACCCTTCCCTACTTGGGTCACCTTGCCTAGCCGACAACCTCGCCTCACCACTACAGAAGTCACTACGTCTTCACGCGTGGACTTTCTTCAGATGGGACTATGAAGACAATTCTCGAAGGACGCAGTGGTAACGATGTTGAAGGCCTATCGCCCGTCGTCAGTGAGGCAGTATGTATCATGTTGGAGGGGGTTCAGGGACTTTCTTATCCAACGTCAACTCACCCTGAAGGTCCCCGCAAATTGTCCCGACCAGTCTCTACTCTGGTGCCCAGTGAGTGCCACAAAGGCCACCACAACTACAACTCAAAGACGTACAAGCCTCTGGATCCCAGAACCGTGCCCAGTCTCCTGGGCCACATATCCGAGGCAGCCTACCCAGGCAAAGCCCCCAGAGCACTATCTGTCATGGGCATGACAGCCTCTCTGGCCTTCATGTGCACCCACTCGCTACACCAAGTGCAACACCTAGGAGGGTGGGCACCGGCAACATCCTTCGTCCAACGTTACCTCCACCACGTTGTTAACCCTTCTCAGTGTGTAGCCAAGGGTACTCCTCTCTACCGGCCCGCTCCGACCCGAAGATGCCACCAAGTACTCACGCTCAACTTGGACTAACTCTCTCACACTTAGTACCAACTACACCTTGCCTATGGCATCAACCTACGGTGATTGCGAGCACTCTGATTGTGTTGTAATGCTTTCTGTACTACCTTAACTACTCTGTAGTTAAGGGTTGTCCATTCGACCAATAAAATTCTCAAGGAAGGAAGCCTTACATGCCTACCTTCTATGATTTTTTCTTTATTAAATGTTGTCATTGTTAATCTTGCATTTTCGCTAGTCACCTCTGAACTCCACTACTAGACCAGAACCAATTTCACTCCACGACAGCCCACCTTCCTCAACTCATGCATAGCTAATGGTGTTGATGCCAATCCTTGTCCAATAATATCAGAGTTGTAGTGGCTGTAGGCCACTAAACTTACTGCATTTTTATTTGATAGGTTGGCGTCACCAACATCTAATTTTTTCACCCACCTCCCCGCTGGAATGATTTTATGTCACACTAGAAGGAAGGTTTCCCAGAGGGCAGCAGGTCAACTTCTGACCTCTTACTGAGGGGTTGCCAGATGTCACTAACCTATCTTGGGTTCCCATTCTCCATTTTCAGGATTCTTTGTCAAGCACCGCCTTTTGTAAGGGTTACCATAAAAGAATTTATATTTGTATGGGGACTTCCTCAACGGGTATCTGGGAATCCCGATGGTCTGCATATTATCATAACTTATGGTGCCGACATCAACTAATCCAATAAAAGTAAGTTTAGTGGCCTACAGCCACTACAACTCTTACATTATTTCCCAAGTCGAGTACCCCCCCCCCCCCCCTTACACACACTGGTCCCCCACCCTTGTCCCTCCTCTGGTGTGGCCTGCTATAGCTAAGATAAATATACAGGGTGTATCGCGACGCATATCATTAACTTACACCAGAGATATAAAATATAATTTTGAATATATTTTGTTCTATAAAGTATGCTGTGTGTGATCTCAGTAAAGTACAATGAATACTGATAAAAACTATTTTAACTTGTGTTTCCAAATGGCGGTGAGCTTCGGAGAGAGTGGAAGCCTAATATCGTTTTCGGACCAAGGAGGTCTTATTTATTTCATCTTAATAAGTTTTATCATGATTGCATTATTTATGTGATGTTCTATAACGTACATTGAATCATATTTTCAATGAAGAGGGATAATACCAGGCCTGTATAAGAAGAAAATCCGTGAAATGTAGGGAAATGCTAAGACTTGCAGCTGGCATTATGTCGATAGTGTTTACCTAACCTTCAAAAGATATTAATAATATTTCGTCGAAAACTATTTTGCTTCTTAAAGACTGCATTATTAAATCTCACCAGGGGGTTGGTAGGTGTGCTCTTGAAATTTCTGTACACTAATACCACGAGGAAAACATTTTTAAAACGAGCGTGGACACTGTTTGGGAGGGTGAAAACAAATTGGCGAGGTGTCTGGGCTGAACCAGGGAGTGCATTTGAATGATGGGGGAATAGAGTGTAGGATGGAGTAAAAAAAATTAGGTATATATTGGGAGTATATTATGAGATATAAGGAGTAGAGTATGACTAGCAGGAGAGAACGGGAAGAAGAGTGACGGGACAGATAAATAAGTTAAAGGTTTGCTTACTGGCAAATAGACAGATGGAGTTAGAAGGTACTTGGAGAATGAAGGATAATGTAGAACCTGGTGACAAACAAAATTGGATGGAAATGAAAACTCGAAAATACAGAAAGATAATTCACTGAAAGGGAATATACAATCAAATTATTTACGATACATAATGCGAATGGATTTAAAGGAATAGAGATATAAGTAATGGAAAGCAGAGATCATCATTCAATCAAGCTAGGCCAAACAGACCATGTAGTACTCCTGATGTTATGCAAGGTACTACTACTCCAATGAACACGGTACTCAAATGAAAAGAGAGAGAGAGAGAGAGAGAGAGAGAGAGAGAGAGAGAGAGAGAGAGAGAGTCAATCAACAAGAGATATTGACAAATAAATGTTGAGTTAAAAACTCTTTCATTCCTTCAGTGTATACCTGGACACAACTTCTCCGTTTACAAGGGGTTGAACAATACTACCAAATAATATAGCAAGGGCTTTTATGGTGGCGGGATGTAGGGGTCGCTAGGTCACTTGGTATTAATTAAACCAACCTCCAGTAATCCATTGCACCTGATAATTATATGGCCATAAATAATGAAAGAAGACCTTCACACATCCCTAAGCCATAAAAATCAAATGAAAAAGGATGATTATTTTTACCCAGTTGTCAATTGGAGGAGCTAAGAGAAAAAGTAGAGTCAAAAAGCACAAGGACAATAAACAGGAGGAGGAGGAGGAGGATGGGGAGAACAAAGGAGGGGAAAAGAAGAATGAGAAAGCGAGTGGAAAGTTAAATGGCACATAAACACTTAAAGGCCATAGCAAATGAAAGAACAAAGGAGAGAGAGAGAGAGAGAGAGAGAGAGAGAGAGAGAGAGAGAGAGAGAGAGAGAGAGAGAGAGAGAGAGAGAGAGAGTGGCAAGGTAATTGATGTGTGTAATCTGTATAGAAAAGCACACATTGTATATGAAAAGCAGATAAAAAGGAACTACTGTACACCACAAACATATGGATGAAGGAGCGTTTAAAGACCAGAATGAACACCAAAGAATATAATTAATAATAATGAACGAATGGCGTGTGAGAGAATGAAAATACAAAGAGATAAGAAAGAATTGAACTAACTCAGAAGTAGATGGAAAACAGATAAATAATTATATAATGGATATATTAAAAATTAAGACCACAAAGAACAGGAATATGAAATATTTAATGGTGAGTACATATAGTTACACAGACATAGAGAAAATGGAGAAATATACATGAGGTGACAGAACTTTGGATCACACACACACACACACTCTCTCACACTCTCACACTCTCTCTCTCTCTCTCTCTCTCTCTCTCTCTCTCTCTCTCACACACAAGAGCCAAAATTACTGTAGCGAGAAGTGGAGCTCCTCTATAGTTCTCAATAATTGGATAAGTTCACCAGCAACAGCAAGACAACTAGTAGGTAGTGGTAGTGGTGGTGGGTGGGGCAAGGAGAGGGGCGAAGGAACAGGAACTGAAGACAATATAGATGGACAAGGGATGAGAGAATAAAATAATAGATGGAGAATATGTTGGTAAGGGTTGCAGAAAAGTGATATTATATACAGTGATGGAACGGGGGAGACGACGTAATGCTGCAAGTGTTTCAAGAAGGGATGGAAGAATAACAGAATAGGTGGATAATATGTTGGTAAGGGTTACATAAAAGTGATATTATAGAAATAAATGAAATGAGGGCGAGGAGGTGATGCTGGAAGTGGTTCAAGAAGGGAAGGGAGGAGAACAGAATAGTTGGAGAAAGGTATCCAAGAAGAAGTTATGAAGAAATAGTTGCCTAAGGGTTATATATGATAGAAGTGGTAAGTGGAGGTATATGTGGGAGGAGGAGAGGAGAGAGGTTGAAGGGGGGAGGAGGAGAAGAGAGAGGTTGAAGGGTGGGAGGAGGAAAATGAGGAGGAAGGAAGAGGAGGAGGAGGAAGGAAGAGGAGGAGGAGGAGAAGGAAGAGGAGGAGGAGGAGAAGGAAGAGGAAGGAGGAGGAGAAGGAAGAGGAAGGAGGAGGAGAAGGAAGAGGAAGGAGGAGGAGAAGGAAGAGGAAGGAGGAGGAGAAGGAAGAGGAAGGAGGAGGAGGAAAGAGGAAGGAGGAGGAAGAGGTAAAAGTGGGAGGAAATGGAAACGGTAAGATAGCAGAAATTAAAGAAAAGGTGAGAAGACGACATGAAGGAACCCAAGAAGGAGGAGGAGGAGGAGCAGAGGAAGGAATGAAGAGCATGGTAAGTAGAATTCTTTCAGAGGTTGTGATATTCTACGGTCAGTCCACCAATATTTCACCCTCAGCATTAATTAAAACTCTGGATATCTAAGGGAAAGGCAAACATTTTTTCATCCTTATTTTTAATCTATACTTATTATTCGGTCCATGTCGAAATCCAGACCTCCCAATATCTAATAATTTGTAACTAATAACGATGCCCATCCTTGGTAAAACTTTCGTAAAAGATCAACACAGCTGTTTGCTTAATTAATTGATATCAAACAAAGAGATAAACAAACCCAACAAATTACATAACCTCTGTTTGGCAAATAATGAAGAAGGGGAAAAACAGACAAAAAAATATTATTAGTAAGAGTAAATTCGCAGTGTAACAAAGAAGGGAAAGAGCAGCATAGAAATTAAGGTAGGAGTTGGTTGTAAAGAAGGATAAATAAATAAAAATCAATGATAAAGAAGCAATAAGGAAAATCAATGACAATGACGACTGATAGAGACAGATGAATGATATAGAAGTGATGAATGATAAAGAAATTATAAAAAAGAATAATAAAGAAACAGTGACATAAGAAGAAAGAGATGCGTCAGGATATGACTCGTGAGTGACAAGTAATAGACAAGTTACAAAGAAGGCTGCGGTCAAACTGTAAACGTAGGACACAAGAATACAACAAAACAATGAAATATATTTAGTACTAAGGAGTATTACAGATTAATCAAGTTTGAAATATAACAATAACATTGGGTATCACGTGATGGCTTAAAAACATGAAAGAGGGTAATTCAGTTCAGTTATAGATTTTTTAGCTAAATAAACAATTCACGCCAGAAGTAAATAAAAAGGTAAATTACTAGTTGCAGGCTTCGTAATTACTTCAATATAACTGACCAGTATCAGACGAAGAAAGAAAACACAAGTTGCATATTGAGATAAGTAAACATACAAACTGAACGATAACGACAGCAGCAGAAAAATATCAGTTATATAGAAAAAGAGAAGAAGGAAGAAAACAGTGGAAAAATGCGACAAGAAAATAAAGAGTCCAAGTGAAGGTCGCGGAGTGAGACAGAGACAAATAGTAGCCATAGGGTTGTCTTATTGGAGCCCATGATGGAGTTGGGGACGGATATCTTCACCACCACTTTGTTCACTGTTATTACCTTCGTTTTTGTGGTGAAACGTGTGTGTTGTAATCTCTGCGTACGTGTGTGTGTGTGAGAGAGTGAGAGAGAGAGAGAGTTCGTGTGTTTTGTACTTATGCATCTGATGTATTGGGTAATTGTGATTATATATATACAGCCTTAGAGAGGTATATACGGAGACGGAATGGGTAAGAGAGAGAGAGTCGTAGCTTTGAGAAGACAACAAACATATTATAGGGAAAGGACGAGAGGTTAATTGTGTATGGGGGAGTGAATCTGGGAACGGTACAGTGTTTAGGAGACGTGCATATGTTGTACATGATAAAGATGAAGACAAGAAACACAACAATACGTGAAATAAGGGACGAGGGAAGGGAATCAACCAGTGTAAATGCCACAGTAATAAGAAAGTCAACGCCAGGAACAGCAGGCGTGTGGGCGACGGTGGTTATATGAGGGAAGGGGACGCAAAAGGGGTCGGTCGGTCAGTCAGTGTGGGGTGGGTGGATAGTGAAGGGGGAGAGGGGGAGGGTTGGTTGGGGCAGTGGGAGGAATATAAAGCACTGCTGGGGGAAAATGTGGTGCTGGTGTGGTGAGGGGAGGGGAGGGGAGGGAAGGGAAGGGGTAAGGCTGCGACGTCAGAGAATGTGGGAAGGGGAGGAGATCACAGGAGTAGGAGTATGATTCCAGGAAGAGGAAGAGTGGAGTGAAGGGATACGGTAGAGGTCAAATGAAGCTAATGTGTCGAGGGAAGGGGAAGCGAGGATAGAACGGGAAGGGAGAGTTAGGCAAAGGGAGAAGATACTAGGAAAACGAACTAGGTCCATTTTAGGAGAAGGAGGAGGTAAGGGGAAGGGAAGAAGTTAAGAGTAGAGCTAATACAAAGAATTACAAAGGAATATAAATGGAAAATAAACATCAGGAAACATATTGGGTTCTTACGAGGCTGTAGGGAAGAAAATAGATCAAAGAAGAAAGAAGGTAATGGGAAAGGGAGAGGCTGGGTGAAGGTAAGGGGAAGGAGAGAGGCTGGGTAAGGGCAAAGGGAGAAGTTACTGAAAGGTAAGGGGAAAAGGAGAGGCTGGGTGGTTGAAGGTAAAGGGAAGGGGAGAGGTTAGGTGGGTGAAGGTAAGGGGAAAGGTTGAGGCTGGGTGGTTAAAGGTAAAGGAAAGGGGAGAGGTTAGGTGGGTGAAGGAAAGGGAGAGGCAAAGGAAAGGTTAGGTGATCAGGGAAGAAGACAAAATCAGAAGGAAATGGACAGAAAAGAAAGGAGAGAGGACGCGTTTGGTGAAGGTGGAAACACGAGTAAAGGATAACGAATAAGGAAGATGGAAGGAACAGGAGGAGAGGAGGGCAATGTCAGAAAAGGAGGGTAGGAGGAAGGAGGAGAAATTGGGAAAGATCAAGAGGGAAGGAAATGACAGCATGAGAAATTTAGAGAGGAGTGAAATAGGAGAAGAGAGAAGGGAGGGAAGAGAGAAGGGAGGGAAGAGAGAAGGGAGGGAAGAGAGAAGGGAGGGAAGAGAGAAGCGATCAACAATGTGGAGGTGGACCAAAAGGGAAAGGAGAGAAAGGAGCACAGGAGTGGAGGTGGAAAAAGAGAGGGGAAATGGAGAGAAAAGGTCAGGGGAGTGGAGAGGGAAAAAGAGGGGGTGGGGAGGGAAAAAGAGGGGGTGGGGAGAGAAAAAGAGGGGGTGGGGAGGGAAAAAGAGGGGGTGGGGAGAGAAAAAGAGGGGGTGGGGAGAGAAAAAGAGGGGGTGGGGAGGGAAAAAGAGGGGGTGGAAAGGAAAGATCAGGGAGTAGAGAGGGGGAGGGAGGCATAGGTTGGAGTATGGTGTAGAGCGGACCTAACCAGACTAGGGTGGGGGGGGGGGGTGAGGGACTAGTGGCACTGTGATATATTTGCAGTTTTTGCGCTGGCAACATTATATCATACTGCAGTTTATTGTATTATCCTGCATAATGTTGCTCTATTACACTGAATCATTTTACACTACACACAGTTTTATATCGCAACTCTCTTCATCACACAGCTCTACACTATTTTGCATCAGATGATTTTTAGTATACACAAATTTAGTTTACAGTGATTATAAATATGCAAACATAAAATTAATAATATCTGCATGCTAGCTGACGCAAAATTATGAATGATAATTCTTGTTATTTTAAACGAGCACAGAATATTGTATAGAGTCATCACTGTGGACATTGTTTGGCTCTGATGAACTTATACAATCAATAACTTATTCAGGTTCATTGAGTTTAAGAAAAGTGTTGAGGGTGAGAAAATGTGCGTGTGTTTCTGTACGTGTGTTTCTGTGTCTGTATTAATTTTATGAACACATGATTGAACAACCCCGCGAACGCGTATACTGTACAGCCATGGCTGATAGTGGTGGACCAGGGTTCAAGCAGTGTTGGAGAGCAACTGAACTGAGTTTGGAAAAGTGAGTCTTCTAAACCTCTCAACGCTGAGAATGGTTTGGAAAATTTACTTGTTCGAACTCTGTTCAGTTGCTCTCCAACACTCCTTGGACCCTGGTCCACCACTATCAGCCATGGCTGTACGTGTGAGTGTATAAAGGCACAAGGTGTACAGTCGGCGGCAAAAGTCCTGTCGCCTCACTTGCTTCACCGAGGCACGCGATGTTCATAGACTCAAAATTGTTAGGTGTAGAAAACGTGGTATTTCTCGACTCTATGAACACTGCATGTCTCGGTGAAGCATGTGAGGCGACAGGACTTCTGCCGCCGACTGTACAGTAGGTGTGTGCGAGCCGGTTAAGAAACTGGTCTAAAATACTAATAGTACTGTCGCTACTTTGTTTTTTCCAATGTGTGTGTGTGTGTGTTATTATTATTATCCGTGCACTTTTGTGTATTAATGTGTGTGTGCTTGCATCACGCTCGACTGTGGTTCGCATGTACTCCTATGTATAAATGTGTATTGTGTATTTAATTCTGTATATGTATATTGGTATGTACTGTATGTATCTAGTAAACGTTGTGTATGTGCGTATCTGTGCCAGTGTGTGTGTGTGTGTGTGTGTGTGTTGGAGGAGTAATATTGGTGGAGGGAACAACGGGGTGGACAGTGAGGGATGAAGGAGACACAGTTCACCCTATCTTATTGCACCCCGTCCTCTCCCCCATCTTCTCTCTCTCTCTCTCTCTCTCTCTCTCTCTCTCTCTCTCTCTCTCTCTCTCTTACATTATGTTTCCTATATCTCCTCTCCTATCCCTTTTTCTTTTCATTTTCTTACTCTCTCCTTTCTGTCTCTTACCATCTATTACATACTTTACCTTTATTTTTGTAGTATTTCATCCTACAAGAACTTACCATCCAGTGTTGTAATGCATCCTATAATTAGGAGTTAGCATACACACAACGACTAAGGGAAGAACAAATTTTAATCACTCTTTTCTGCGTCATTGTCAATGTATTTGTCTATTTCTATGGATATTTATAAGATTAGAGACGATTTCTCAGAATTTTGGAATTTTCCTTACGATGATAATGTGTTTATATCTCCAATTATGCCTCAAATGATAATCAAGCGAATCACAAAATCGGTATTACTTGCCATGTGTCCCACTATATGGACACAGTAGAGCTTCAAAGTGTCAGTTGCTTTCTTTCTGCTATACTCTAAGAAGATGACATCAGATTTTATTACACGTCACTAAAGTTATCGTACAGCACCGAGCGAATGTATTACATGACACCTTGGGGAGGTACTGCATGACATCAGGGGCAACACTGTATATAAACACGCGAACCTAGTCGTCTAATTTGCTATGAGTGATGCATGGCTGACGTGGGGGACCGGAAGGAGGGCGCAGGTGGGAGACAAATGGTGTGTGTGTGTGTGAGGTGGGGAGCGTTGGTTGTAGGCTGTGAGGAGGGCGTGTTATGGGATGTGTGAAGACAGTGGGGTACGAGTTGGAGTTTGTGGGATGTGTGAAGTGGGGTACGAGTTGGAGTTTGTGGGATGTGTGAAGTGATGTGCGTGTAGAAGACAAATGGTGTATAAGAGGTGGGGCGAAGGTGGGAGGTGTGAAGTGGGTTACGTGTTAGTGATTGTGAGGAATCTGAGCATTAGTGTATGATGAAAAAGCAGTACGGGATTTGTGGGACTTAATCACGTAGAAATAATACCATGTTCGTAGTATATTAACAACTGAATTATAATTTTAATATACATAACAGATTTACCCTGACCACAGAGACATGTGAACGGGTATTGTATGTTTCCATTAGCTGCACTCTAAACTATAAACAACCGTGTCCATCAAACAACCTTGGATAGTCGACTGCTGGGCAAATGCCACCTGCAACTTTCTCTACTCCACACTGTTTGCAATATTTGAGTTGCACTGTAGAATATGAAAACAAACCTTTCATTGCATATCACCTATTCAGAATATAAATAGTATACACCGATTCGCATAACAGTATATATTTTTCATTTAACCAGAGGACAAGCCAGTAAGCAACATTTGTTACTGGTGTTTTGTTCCCAAGGCGCAGGAAAAATATTTTAGTGAAAGCCAGGAAGTGAGAACGAGCGCCTTTCATTAACATACCCCACGCAACCTCAAACCATTTGAAAACACACACACGCACAAACACACACACACCCACAAACACACACACGCACAAACTCACACGCGCACAAACACACACAAACATAATCACACACACACACACGTACAAACACACACACACACACACATCGTAACGCTGACAAACACTAACATATACACACAATAAGAGGTTTAGTAGTGACAGTGATCATGATTATCACACTGGGCCCTACTCTTAAGGGGATAGTATATATTTGGTGTACATTAGAGCCCTTCATTCCTCCAACGTGTATTATTCCCTTAAGAGTGTAGTCTTTTGTTATTCATTACCATACGGGACAATGTGATTTACTGGGCATGTCTTAGGAGAAAAGTGCAAAATATTTTCATCTCATACTCAGGAAGACTGTATATTGCGAATCCCTGAAGTGTATAATATATTTCACCTCACCCAACGTCAACCGAGTATATGAGAATAGCAAGTTATACCAAGGGATATAATTATGATATTAGGTGATGTCAGTGAGGTGTGAGAGCAATTATTAGTGAGTGTGTATAATTTTTTTCCTCAAATTTAAGCTCAGAACATAAGGAAAAATGGATATCTCCTTCGTCAATTTTAATCACTTTGTTGTTGTTTGACTTGAAAGGAAGAAGATATTGTCGGCAGCTTGGAAGCTCTACTTATTCCCCCATATTGTTCCAAGGTTCAAACCGTCTCAGGATGGGGAGTTCACACTATGTGATAAATTGAAGAAATCATTAGCTTTCGACTCGTCAACAATACCTCAATCAGGATCCTTACGACAGATCCATACGTCTGTCGTATTGATCCTGCCCTCAATGACCTTCGTGTGGTGGAGTATCACAAAAATTAAACATACCAAAAAGGGCAAGAAATTAAGAGTTAGTAGTAATATTCTGTGCTGCCCAGTGCTGTAGAGAACTAAACTATTCTATCAATACAATAATTTTCTGAACGTTCAAATGCCATACTGTGATCAGATAGGGATTCTTGTAGTTAGTATACAAATGTTCGAGATATGCTGTGGGTTTGCTCTCCAGAAGAGTTAGAATAATTTCAGACACACCATGTTTTCTCTGTAAACACATAAAAGTGAGATAACATAAAACCAGTCAGTTTATATTCTCTTATCTGTATAACAGGCGAGGACTATTCAATGCATGAACCAGCTAAAGTAAACAAACTAAGCCTATTCTAACCTCGACTATACTTCAATACCCTTACGGGGTTAGTACAGTGATGGTTAATATGGAGTAACTGATCCCCACAAACGATTCTAAGCATCAGGCCACCATTGTTGTTGCTAAGCTGGTCCTGTTTCCTGGTATATTTTGGAGTAATTAAGGCAATTTAATGCACCAAAAGTGTGTTACCCAATTAACCGAACCTATAGATGAGGACATAAACATAGCTAGAATTTAGTGTCACACTCAGAGGTTTCAGGAATGATGTAATCCATGCGTGGAAAGTTGTAATTATGATAAACAATTCCTAGAGCATTGTAAAGATAATCTACATTCCAGATCACAGCCCAGTCTACCAGCACGAAAGTTATCTATTTTTTGTTCGTCCAGTACACGCCCCACTGACTTTTAAACCCGGTGCATCTAGGCATCTCATGAATAATGTAGTTTTAACCTTACGTGTTCTCTTTTCCCTCTGGTGGACACAGCATCCTGGGCCAGCTACGTCTCATCTTACAAAGGCCTTGACCTTCTTCTCGTATATACGGTTGGCCAACATTCAGTCGTTTAGGATTCCGACATTCCCTTGGGTGGGCCTTGAGGGGATGGTATACGTTTGGTTCATTGGTGCGTCTTGATTCCTCCACAGTATGTCAGGAAACAGGACCAGATGAACAATAATAATGGTGGGCCTGTTGCTGGGAATAATTTGGGGGAATCAGATGCTCCAAATTTCCCAACACTGTATTTCCCCCTTAAGCAATTTCAGGAACAAATATTAGAGGACCTGTAGGAATCGTTCTTCTGTTCTGTTTACATTTTTCCGTCCTTTTTATTTAATCACTAGAATATATTTTTCTTACCAAAGATTTCCATAAATATTTTTCTGTTTCTCAGTGCATTTTCTAATTATCTGTTTTTAGTTTAATTTTTGAATAATATTTGTTGATTTTTGTCATAATTATATTCTTTTCTACACTCTCGTTCTCCATTTTCTACCTAGCTTTTCCTCACCCACCACCACCACCACCAGCAGCCGCCGCCGCCGCCGCCGGGGTGCCGCGAGCCGTGAAGTGCTGGGCAAACTGTGCTAATTAAGAGATCCTGTGATATAGCCAGAAAATTGGAGATAACTGAGTCCTTCAAATATTGCCACGAAACACCACCTATATAGGAGGAGCTTGTTTCGTGGCATGGTCAGGTGGAATCAGAAGCCTCCAAATTTCATACACGATCACAGGGTCCTGAAGAGACTCATCATATCAGTCTAGGCCGAGCAAACACCAATTACCTCATCACTTAATGTCTTTCCCACCGGCGGCTCTCCTCTGCTCGGGGGGATGACACTGTGTATTGAAAGACCACGTATATATCAAGACATAACCATACGTAGAGACATTAATTAACGGAAGGTTTTTTTGAGAGTCAATTGGTGCGCTTCTGATTCCTCCTAACTATGCCACGAAACAGATCCCTCATTAAAGTAACATTAGGGCCGTCTGTTTCTTGGCATAGTTTGGAGGAATCACAGACCTTTCAATTGACCAATAAGGGAATCTGCCCTTAACACCGCTGTAGTAAGTTTAAGATGATAGTATATTTTTGGTACATTGGTGCTCCTTAATTCCTCCATTCAATGCCCAGAAACAGAACCAGATGTACAAAAATAATGGTGACCTGTTTCTTGGAATAGTTTGGAAGAATCAGTTGCTCTAGATTTGCCAACACTACACTACCTCCTTAACAACGTTGTAGTGCGTATAAATGTATTTGGTGAATGACTGTACTCTATTTTTCATTTTATCCTCACGAAAATGCAACGATTCTAACCAAACCTAACACAACATAACTCCTTCCCATGTTTGTGACCTTATATACACGTTTAGCTTACATTCTTGTGATAATACGTTGCAGACAATAAATTGTTTATAATTTTGGAGTAACTTTTCTTGGATTGCAATATGCTTAACGAAAAACCTAAAAAAAAATAAACGAAGGAGCAAATATATACATTGGATTAAAGTCCTGTCATATATTTCCTAGACACCAACTTAGTTTCATTTAGGCTAACACACAGTTTTCTTATCAACCATACATTGCCTAATTTCTATATATTTTCCATTCTATATATCAATCTATATATTATCCAAACACTGTCAAAACATACTTCAAGGACCCTACATTACAACAATAATAATTCATATGTTTTCACAGAAATTTTGCACTTCTTTAGAATCTCAGAAAAATTCTAAACTTGAATATTTCCCTTGGCCTTTTCTTGCTGGAATCCCCTCGCGGTCACTTTGACTAAACCCATGCAGCTGTCGACCTTCAGGGAGACAGACAGCCTTCCAAACTTTGCCCGTTCACCTGTCCCACCCACTCAACTATTCTTACCTACTCTCGGTCTCTCACACTCACAAACTTACCGACCTCTTCCCTTATCTCTCTGCCTAGCCTCAGGAACTGTCGACACCGTTAGAGGGAGAACACTTGACTGGTCACTGTTTTAGAATTGTAACTTAGTGGGAGGTGGTTCATATCCATGTAGTGACTGGGTGGAGAGACATCTGTACTGTACCTCCAGTTAGTGCAGTTTTAGTCTGTAAACATGATCCAGTTAAGGAAAAAAATCTGACATCTAAGGCAATCATACTCCCTTAAATCAAAACATACTTAATAATCGACTGCACGAAATCAAGAGAAAATGTACAAATTAACCCACACTTTGCTCATCACCTAACAAAATCCATGAAGGTAGGAAATATTTTGTTTGTCAATTGGAGGCTTAATTATTCATCCAAACTATGCCAGGAAACAGAACGTCTCATTATACGGATAGGGATATGTATTAATAGCATAGTCTCTGAAAGGAATCTGTTGTTCCAATTGACATACAACAAGCTGGCTGGTTCATTACTGCTATACGGAGCGACTTTGTCAAGGAGGACTGCCGACCACTTTAAAAGACAAGAAAAAGAGCAGCTATTACTCGAATAAACTAAACATGGAATAACGTTAATAACCAGAATGGCACCCAGCAAACCAAAACCTTCGAAAATGCCATTTAAAGTCTATGGCTTTAACTACTTGTATTTCATTAACTTTCCTGTTACTTTAATAATGTAAATGTTTATTTACCGGGATAAAGACAATATAATAACTTTTAGGCTACATAAGACCCAATCATCTTGTGAAAATTTGATCACTATCCGTCCTCGAATTACAGAGTTACGGTATCAAATTTACTCTCTAAGAAACAAGCAAACAAACAAATTTAAGGATTACATACCCTGCCACAGACTCCGAGAATCCCTATATACAGGGTGTATCGCGACGTATATCATTAAATTACACCAGAGATATAAAATATAATATTGAGTACACTTTGTTTTATAAAGTATGCTGTGTGTGATCTCAGTAAAGTACAATGAATACTGATAAAACCTATTTCAACTTGTGTTGTCAAATGGCGGTGCGCTTCGGAGGGAATAGAAGCCTAATATTGTTTTCGGACCAAAGAGGCCTTATTTATTTCATCTTAATATGTTTTATCATGATTGCAATATTTATGTGATGTTCTATAACGTATATTGAATCATATTTTCAATGCAGAGGGATAATACCAGGCCCTTATAAATAATATTCGACGAAATATGATTAATATCTTTTGGAGGTTAAGTAAACTCATCCGACATAATGCAACCTGCAAGCCTGAACATTTCCCTACATTTCACGGATTTTCTTCATATTCAGGCCTGGTATTATCCCTCTGCATTGAAAATATGATTCAATGTACGTTATAGAACATAACATAAATATTGCAATCATGATAAAACTTATTAAGATGAAATAAATAAGGCCTCTTTTGTCCGAAAACCATATTAGGCTACCACTCCCTCCGAAGTTCACCGCCATTTGACAACACAAGTTAAAATAGTTTTTATCAGTATTCATTGTACTTTACTGAGATCACACACAGCATACTTTATAGAACAAATTATACTCAAAATTTTATTTTATATCTCTGGTGTAATTTAATGATATACGTCGCGATACACCCTGTATAGCAGTGCCAACCTGTGTCCATCCATCGTAAATTTAGTTAAATTTCACAACTTATGATCGATTCACTGTGTTACGCCCATCTCTCTAAGTTTTATGAGTAACAACAAGACAATGTTACAAAGACAGCAATAGTTCACCAGCCAGCTAACAACTGCAGCTACATACATTCTATCACACCAGCAACACAACACCAATGCCACCACTCACACCAGGCAGCAAGGCACCAACTGCAGACGACGTGAACGTGACACCACTGCAACACCTGCACCATACCAATAACACAATACCACTATCATTCCACACAGTCTATTACACCATCAAAACAACACCAATATCACCACAATAACACACCACTCCCCCCACACACAAAAACCCAGCTGCCATATCGAATGAAACCCATATTTCGGGGGGAACACGGCTCGGTCCTGCCAGCATATCACTCACTATTTATACCAAACCTGTCCCGGGTCCTGAAGGGCTGCTGGAGGTGCAATACAAAGTCACCAAGTTAAATAATAAATAAATACATAAATCAATAAATACATAAAATAATATATATATGCATAAATAAATACATACATAAAATAATATATATATGAATAAATAAATACATACATAAAATAATAAATATATGAATAAATAAATACATACATAAAATAATAAATATATGAATAAATAAATACATACATAAAATAATATATATATATGAATAAATAAATACATACATAAAATAATAAATATATGCATAAATAAATACATACATAAAATAATAAATACATAAATAAATACATAAAATATAAATATATAAACAAACAAATATATAATAACCATAAAGATGCAAATTATACACACAAAATTAATCATTTAATCAAAAATATAATAAGATATAATTGACGAGTAAAGATTTAGGTTGACACAATGCTATATACAGGGTGATTCAAAACTACATTTACAAAATGACAGGGTAAAGTCCTGATATGATGTTAAACATATTTCCATATGTAATTTTCAAAAAATTAAAAAGTTAATGACAGACATGAAAGCCAAATCCATTACCGTGGGCAAATGATCGAACACTTCTAAAATTAACTCCTTCCCCCCACAGCACCCCGTGTTCTCTCTCGGGTAGACGAGGGAACTTAATACAACGTATGAAGCAATAAACCCTTATCGATCATGGGTATTGTTTTGTGGTTGAGTTACACTTACCGAGTGATACGTGTAGATGCCAGGGAGGTACTACTAACTTATCTGATATTACAAGAAACACGAAGCCTTGGGATCGATTAAAAGCCAACGGATCTGTTTGAATCCCATGATCGATAAGGGTTTCATTGCTTCATACGTTTTAAAACTTGCCTCATCCACTTAAGAGAGAGCAGGGGATGAGGTGGGGGTAGGTGTTATTTTAAAGCGTTCGATCGTTCGCCCATGGCAATGGATTTGGCTTTCATGTGTGTAATTAACTTTTTAAATTTTTGAAAATTACATACGGAAACATGTTTAACATCATGTCAGGACTTTACCCTGTCATTTTGTAAATGTAGTTTTGAATCACCCTGTATAGCGGTAATAAATTGATAGGTAAATGAATTGATAAATAAAGATGAGTAAAAATGTAAAAAAAAAACAAACTTTGACCACGTTCCTCGATAGGTAAGAAACTGATAGATTTTTTTCTTTTGATACAAATGCATATGTTTGGGTAATGTTTCTGGTAACGTAATATAGGTACAGCATCATACTATGTACCAGTACACTTCACTACACATACACATGATACCCCACCCAAGTGGTCTACACATTTTACTGGTATACTACCACACACACACACACACACACACACACACACACACTAATACACAGATTAAGCTCGTGATAATTCCAATTGTAGTAGTGGTTATGTCAATATCAAATGTCACTCTTATTTCCTTATATTTATAAATGTGATTTAAAATATCAAGTCCGTCACTAAGGAAAAGCATCTATTGTTGGTAAATTGGGAGCGCTATGCGATTCCTCCAAACTATGCCACGAAACAGTTATCTTATAAATTACTGCCCTAGTTTGAAGGAATTAGCAGCCCTTCAATTCACCAACAGGAGAGTCTTTCCTATTTTATCATGCTTTGCAAGAGAAGGGTTGCCTCTAGAAAATTGGTGACAACATCTCGTAAGCAACAAACTACTAGACCAAAGTGTGTATCTGTGACCTGGGTTACACTCGTTTTTGTTCGATGTAATTGCCGAAGAGAAAGATCACACGAGGATTATTTTTCACTATACTATGGTGCACAAAAATTCGTTCCTTAGTCAGCAACATTATAACAGAATCACCTGTAGTTCGAACGACTATACAACACAATATACATACAGCGAACATGTGCTTTGTCGTTCGAACCACAGGCTGTTCAGTCATAATGTGGTTAGCTGAAGGAGTGAACTTTTGTGCACCTTAGTACAGTTGGACACACGAATTCGTGGTACAGTCGAAGTGTAATATGCTCAGCTTCTAGGAATATGAAATCTTTATGCGGTCAATAAGATATACCAGGGACAGAACAATGATGTGGGATGGAGACGATAATCTTTTATTGGACAATATTCACTGGTTACTGGAGAGGGACAAGCATCTTCCACCTCTGCTGTACAACGAATTCCTGTGTCCAACTGTAATATCATAATCTGCCTGTTGTTCAAGACTTATTTATTGAAGACTCCCAGAGTGTCATCCATCGTCGGCACATTAATATTACAACCGGGAATTCGTAGCACATTATAATTATCGCGGTGGGATGGTATCGTATCATTACCCTATTGTATATCACCATTACTACCACCTGATGTCTTTACTACCAATACCACCGCCACCATAACCATTATTAACTACATCAACAAAAATTGACACTACTACCACCACCATCATCAACAACAACAACAACAACAACAACATCAACAAGAACAAAAACAACAACAACAACAAAAGCAACATCAATAAGAAGAGCAACAACAAGAAAAGCAACAACAACAACAAGAAAAGCAACAACCACCATAACCAGAAAAGCAACATCCGCAACGACAATAACAACAACCAGAAAAACAACAACAACAAGAAAGTTACCACCACCACCAAGAACAACCTGAAAAACACCACCACCAACGACGACAACAACAACCTGTAAAATACCACCACCACCAACAACAACAACAATAGTCACAAAGCGGTTCGGCCAGGTAGCCTGAGACACGAGAAACAACAACAACAACAGGTCACCATCGTCACCACCGCTAACAACAACAACAGGTCACCATCGTCACCACCACTAACAACAACAACAACACCCAACAACCATCGATTACCAACACCACCACACAGTCTGCAACTTTACAAACCCAACTATCATCATCATCATCACCACCACCACTGCCATAAGCCTCACCATAACCACTTCTTTTAGGCGATTTTGAAGGCTACTGATTCCTGCAAAAATACTGTATGTCCGATAGATAATTTCCTCAGTTTACTAGGGGATCTGTTTTGTTGCATTGTCTGGAAAAATCAGTTGCCTTCCAGTTCACCCAAAATTAAGGACAACTTAACCACCATATCATCACCATCACCACTACCATTATTACATCCGCTATCATCACCATCACCACTACCATTATCACAACACCTAAGGGAACGCCGGCAGCAGATCACAACAGAGGGGCATTGCATAATGGAAAGGGACGCTTCTGGTGGGAGAGAGCCCTAAAGGAGTTAAAGAGGAAGGGAGGGAGGGGCCGGGGGGATGTAGGATTTAGCTAGAGAGGTGGCAGACGGAGACCAGAAAGAGGGGTTGCGACGGGAGGGGGAGAGTGATGGGGCAGAATGTGAAAGGTAAGGAAAGAGAATACAAACGAATAGCAATGAATTTTAAACAGCAATATATTGAGTGGACCTTGAGGCGGGCTGGCTATTTGATTATGCTGCACTATTGAAGGGAAGGCAAGGGAAGGGGCGGGATGAGAAACTGTGGAAGGATGGGGCCGGAGAAGGAAGTAGATTGGTTGGTAAGCCCCGGGGAAGAGTTAGGGAAGGTGAGTACTCAAGGGAAGGTTGTTTTGGGGATTGAGTAGGAAGGAGTGAGGGTCTAGATGGGGAGTACTGAAGAAAGGAAGGAAGGAACAAGGGAGCCAAACGCAGGAGGAGGAGAAGGGAAAGATACAGAGGTGGAATTAAGGCATACGAAGATATGTAGTATGTATAATAGGAGAGTGCTAAACAGGGGACAAGGAAGGAGAGGGCATGAAAGGGAGGAGGAAGGAGTGGATTACAAGAGAAAGGGAATGGGGGTGGATACAAGTAAGAGTGGGTTTGTGCAAGATTTAGGAAGAGGAGAGATAGAGACGAGTCCTGGGAGAGTATGTGGTCAATGGCGAGAAGAGAGAAAAAGTCTGTGAGGTGACTGACTGACTGGCTGCGTTGGGCTGGACTGGTAGGGGAAGGATTAGGAAAATGGGGATTAGAAATGGAAAAGAATAGGATAAGAATGTCATATGATAGACTGCTTGACTTACTGGAGGAAAACTACTAATGGCAAATAAGAGTAAGGGTTGTATTCTGTCAGGGAGAGGTAGGGTGGAAAGATAAGCAGCAGTGATGTTACTGTGAAGGAAGAAACAGGAACGAGGGAAGAGATAAAGAGCTGAAAGTGGTTGATTCCTTAATTACTGGAAATGCCAAATGAAAGGAATAACTTTGGTTAAAAAATGGACAGGGGGAGGGAGTGAATGGGAGGAGAAGATAGGAGAAGGAGGGAGGGAGGGAGAGAGAGGGGATGACGTTGGCGAAGATGAAGGAGAAGCAGGATGAAGGAAGGGAGAGGGATGAAGGAAACAACAAGGTCAGAGAGTTGGGACTTGACTTGGGGCGAGTTCAAGGGGGACAACCCACAAGAGATATGGTGAGGGGAAACCGAGGGAAGAGAACACGAAGCAGAGGGAACAACAGAGGACAGACATCAGGGAACACAATAATCCTCCACCTGGTACGAAAGAACATAGAAAATGAAAACAAATAGGTAGAACACTAAACAAACGCAACAGTTAAAAGGGAAAGAAAAGGCTGAAAACTAAAGAAAGAAAACAATATATATAGTAATTTGTTGGAGAGTGGAGAATATACGAGGGACCAGGATATCGGGATCAGACAGTAGAAGATATATCAACAACGCAACAACAACAACAACAACACACACACACACACAACGGAGATCAGAGAATAACAGGAAACGGAGGAGAGGGTGGATAGATTTGGGCTGCAACAACAATAATAATGGCAGGGTAGGTTAAGTTTGTAATTGATCCAACACTCCCACTTCACTACCTCCTCCATCCAATTCAGATAGATAGACAGATAACAAACCCAAGTCCTATTAAATATATACTTCCATCTGAACATCTTAACTACTATAATATTTCCTATACACTGATAAACACAGTAATAGATTTGTTCCTTGTCACATCCTAATTAAGCACAAGCATCAGCCATTCTTGTACTATAAATTAATCTTTATGAAATGTTTATGTGTACTTTATCTAACTCAAGTTTGCATAGGTATTGTCTAGAGTTTCCTGTTCCTGACGTGTGTTGTGTAGATTCGAGTCCTGGCCATTCCTTCAGGTGGGAAAAAACAAACACGCTTTAGTCGCTTATTTTCGCCAGCAGTGTACTTAATACCATTTACATTCCCAATGAACATTCTATTCACTATTTACTGTCTAATGAATTACCCCATTTACGATTACCTTTCACAATTACAACCATCCATAAACACCGTAACAACCCCTAATTCTCCCTACCTTTATAACCAACTTTAATGACTTCACTGTGGCTAATCTCAAGAGTCTTTAACCCAAGATTACGAAACCTCACTACACCCGAGGCATCACACACATTTCATCCTTTAATCTTCTCAAGTTTCCTGTACGGCAACAAGTCTAGTGCCTTTCCTCCTCCATTTGTTCTACCCACACGTTCCCTTGACAGCCTTCACCTCTTCCCCTCCCGGTCCGGCCTCGAGGTGGGGGTGGTGGGGAATGGGATGAGATGGTGGAGGGAGTTGGTGATGGTGGTTGTGGTGGTGGAGGGAGTTGGTGATGGTGGCTGTGGTGGTGGAGGGAGTTGGTGGTGGTGGTTGTGGTGGTGGAGGGAGTTGGTGATGGTGGCTGTGGTGGTGGTGGTAGTTGTGGTAGGAGATGGTGGTGAGGGATGGGGGTTGGTGATGGTGGTTGTGGTGGTGGAGGGAGTTGGTGATGGTGGTTGTGGTGGTGGAGGGAGTTAGTGATGGTGGTTGTGGTGGTGGAGGGAGTTGGTGATGGTGGTTGTGGTGGTTGAGGGAGTTAGTTATGGTGGTTGTGGTGGTGGATGGAGTTGGTGATGGTGGTTGTGGTGGTGGTGGTTGTGGTGGTGGTGGTAGTTGTGGTAGGAGATGGTGGTGAGGGATGGGGGTTGGTGAGGGATGGGGGTTGGTGAGGGATGGGGGTTGGTGAGGGATGGGGGTTGGTGAGGGATGGGGGTTGGTGATGGTGGTGGTGGTGATAGTGGTGCCTCGAGGTGGTGGTGGTGGTGCCTTGGGTGGTAGTGGTGGTGGTGGTGGTGCTGGTGCCTTGGGGTGGTTGTGGTAGTGGTGGTGGTGCCTTGGGGTGGTTGTGGTAGTGGTGGTGGTACCTTGGGGTGGTTGTGGTAGTGGTGGTGGTGCCTCGGGAAGGTTGTGGTGGTGCTGGTCGTGCCTCGGGAAGGTTGTGGTGGTGCTGGTGCCTTGGGTGGTAGTGGTGGTGGTGGTGCTGGTGCCTTGGGTGGTTGTGGTAGTGGTGGTGGTACCTTGGGGTGGTGCCTTGGGTGGTAGTGGTGGTGGTGGTGCCTTGGGGTAGTGGTAATGGTGGTAGTGGTAGTGGTGGTGGTGCCTCGGGAAGGTTGTGGTGCGTCGCTCCCTAGAAAAATTAAAGGGGGCTAGGCAGCTGGTCCTTTCTTCTGTACCTTTCTTCCAATTAATTTTTCCTCGCTCCTCTCTCTCTCCTCCGTTTCTTCCCCAGGGTGCCACTCAGACAGACAGGAAGACTAGGCTACCTACTATTCCCTGTACCGTGCACCTACTTATCCTCCCATCCATATTATTCTTCTTTCTCTACTATTTCTCCCTTCATCTCTGTACCTTGCACCCACTTATTCTCCCCTCTCCATTCTCTATCTATTCCTTTCTCCTGCCTACACACAACTCCCAACCCACATGTACCACTTACCTATTCTCCCATCCACTATTCTTCCTCTTTCTCTTCCATTTTCTCGCTATTCCTTTCTCCTTTTCCATTCATATCTAAATCCCGACCCCTATCTTCCCAGTGCTTTGCCACCTCGGGAGATAAAGGTAAAGTTTATAGAGATTTTTATTCCACTCCACCTGGCGTCCTGTGTGTGGTCTCCTGTTCTATGGTGCACAAAAGTTGGTTCCCTCAGCCAGCCACAATATTAATTGAGTCACCTCATTGAATCAACAAAGGGTCGAGGTATGACCAACTGTGCTTTTTCATTCGAACCACAATGAATTCAATCTTATTGTGACTGGTTGAAGGAACGAATTTTTGTCCACCATAGTACATACAGTCGGGGTCAATAATAATCATCCACATATGGGTAACTCAAACAATATGTCATCTAATATTTTCACGTTCACATATAATGTAATCGTTATAAGTAGTGCATAGCTGCTTGTTGTAAATTAATAGATGATACTTACTCTAATTATTGGAAATTTTATCATCTAAAGAACAGAGGGAAACTGTCAAACTTTTACCCGAGTTACCCATATATGGATGATTATTATTGACCGCGACTGTACATACTTATATTATTACTCTTACCTTCCAAGTGCTTTACTACTTTTCATCATCTTTCACTCTCATACTTGTCTTTTCGATTCATTTCCTTCCATGCACTTTACTCCTTTTAATTTTTTCTATCCCTCACCTTTCCTTTCTTCCTCATCCTTGTCTCACCTACCCAGTTGTTTCCATGCACTTTACTCTCGTTCATTTTCTTTTCCTCTCATTTATCTTTTTTTTCTTTCTCCTATTTGTCCTGATTTTCCTCTTTCTATCATATTTTCCCTTCACTTATTCTTAACTTCCTTTCCTTTTACTTCCTTTTCCTGCACTTTCCTTTTCTTCTTTCGCTTCTCTTCATTTCTCCCATCCCTTCTCGTCCCTTTCCCACTCACCCATCCTCATATCCTCCTTTGTCTTCCTTACTTCTGACTTTCTTTCCCTTCTCTTCCATTTCCTGTTTTTCTCTTTCCTAATTAGACTCGGTTTTTATATTTCCTTCCCTGCCCTTCCCTTTCTTTGCTGGTTTTTTTTTTTTTTTTTTTTTTTTTTTTTGCCCTTTTAATTTTCCCTCCCTTCCTTTCCTTTTCCGTTTTTTCCTTTTCATTCCTTTCCATTGATAATTTCCTTCTCCTTGTTATATTCCTTCCATTCATTGTACTTCCCTCCAATTTCCTTCTCAATTCTTTCCTCTTCTACATATTTATTTATTTCCCTTATTTCCTTTTCCTTTCCCTTATATCTCTTCTAACTTGAACTTCAGTTACTTTCTTTTCCTTTCCCTTAACTCGCTTGTCATTCTCATATTGTCCTATTCCTTCCCTTCCATGCGCTTCTCTGCCTGTAATTGTCTTTCCCCTTCCATTTTATTACCTTCATTTCCTTGCCCCCTTCCAGTCCCCTTCCTACCCCCTGCTTGGACCATTCCCAAACCCTTCCATCTCATTTTTTCCTTTTTCTTCTCTTCCCTCCCCAATTCCACTATTCTATTTTTTCTCATACTAACAGCTTAGAACCAATCAGTCACGTAAGGACCAACAAGTTTACTGCTGTTTGTATTCCTTTGTATAATTCGTTGTATATTCCTTTGTATTTTAGTTCCTAGCCTAATACGTGTACAGCTGATGTTTCATTTGGCCATAATAACTTAGTGCCGATTCCACAGTGGTTTGTTTTGGTTTGCAAGCAACATAACGAAAGAAATTGAACTGTGTAAATGACTTCTGAATGAATTATTTGATCAACTTGATGACTCCACTATCGAACAATTGTAATAATGGAACTACCTGACATATTTTGTGGATATGGATTCTGATTTTGTTGGACATAATTAAGACTGACAAGTTGGGGAGGATCATAACAAACTAAAACCACTGTGGAATCGGCCCTTAGGCACAGGCCGCCACCAACCTAGGTAAACACACATATACACCTTTTGTCTTATTTCCCACGAGTTCTTAAAACTGTTAGGCCCATGCATAATATTTCATGTGTGTGTGTGTGTGTGTGTGTGTGTGTCCTCCTGTACCCCATTGTATTTTTGTTTTGTTTTACATACAATATTCTCCTTTAACGTCCTCTTTCTTTCTTTTTTTCCTTAAAGCTTCGTATCACTCCGATAACCTTCTTTAATTGTTGTCCTTTCTCCTTCCTTCCCTGTCCTTTATCACTCTGTCCTTCCCTTCCTTAATATCATTCCATTCTACTCAGTCCATTCCCATTCCATCGTGGAGCTATATTTAAAAACAGTATTAATTAATGAAAACAAGGTATATATTGTACGAAGGAGATACATCCATAATGACGGTCAGTGATGCCGTACTGTACCTCATGACAGGCGGATGAGGAATTATTGGTCAGGAGGTGTTGGTCAGACAAGTGTCACGTTTAAGTAGAATGTTTGCACTCAATAATTACCAATGAACGGAGAGTCAGCCTTGCTCCCCACCACCCTGCTTACTGTACCTGTTAAGGACACTGTGCTCGTGTATGATAATTGGAGGCTTCTGATTCCTCCTGATCATGCCACGAAACAAGCTCTTTTCATATAGGTGGTGTTTCGTGGCCATATTTGAAGGACTCATTTATCTCCAATTTTCTGACTACAACACAGGGTCCGTTAAAAGTTACGTACCAAGCGTCATTATATAGAACATACAGTGATAGCTATAGGCTTATCTACCATTATTAGTGTCAGTCCAATTTTTTGCCATTAAATATGCCTGACCCTACATACATGATTTAAGAGGGTTATAGTACAGTGTTGGTAAATCTGGACCTACTGAATCCTCCTTAATATTCCATACAACAGTTCAACATTATTTTTGCTAATATGATCCTGTTTCTTGGCATACTATGGAGGAATGAAGACGCTCCAATGTACCAAAAGTATGCTATACCCTTAATTATAGGTACCAATAGGACAGACAACAGGCAAAATTTATGTCCAGTATATACATTTTTCCTTTCCCTGGTAATTTATATAATTAAAATTGATATTCATCACGTAAATTAGCGAGGAAAAGTTACATGCATTCATATTTACACGCCCATAAATTTATGAGAACATATCTCTGAACTATATATAGGTAGGAGTTCTAAAGCAACGGAAATCCTGAACCAACATATGGATACCCACGACTCTCAATGTCTATTTGCTTCGACCCAACAGCTGCCAGAGTTCCCTAGTACACATCTATACCCTCACCTTAAAAGGGCACTTGTTGGTGATTTGGAGGGCTACTGACTCCTCTTAAGGTGGTACATTGGAGTGCCTTGATTCCTCAAAACTATGCTAGGAAACAGGACCAAAGGGGCAAAAATAATGGCGTTCTGTTGCTTGGAATAGTTTAGAGGATTCAGTTGCTCCAGAATTACTAACACGAAACTTCCCCCTTAACGGAATAATATACTTTTGGTACATTAGAGCGCCTTGATTTCTCTAAAGTGTGTCAGGAAACAGCACCAGATGAACAAAAATATTGGTGGTCTGTTGCTTGAAATAGTTTGGAGGAATCACTTGCTCCAGATATACCAACACTGTTCTAACTAACCCCTTAACTGTGCTACCAGACAGACATATAATATCCTCTTAGCAACATTGAGGAGATCTGTTTCCTGGCATGGTAAATAGGAAACAGTAGCTTTGAAATTCACTAATAATTTATTCTCACCTAAATCGGGTAATACACTTTTGCTAAATCTGGAGCAAATGATTCCTTCATATTTTTTCCAGGCAACCGGATACCATTATTTATGTTCATCTGGTCCTGTTTCCTGGCATACTTTGGAGGAATCAAGACACTCCAATGTACCAAAAGTGTAATACCCCCATCACTTTTCCATTACGATAAGATATTCCGATTGGTGTAGTGTTATTTGTCCCTGATTGTTCAAGAAACTCTCTCCATCTAGACATTTTCCAAAATCTAATACTATATATTATTTGTTTTTGATTAATTAACAGTACATCCACATATATTATTTATTTTATTCTAAAACACCAACGAACAAACTATAGTTATCAGTCAACACGAAGGCCCATTTTCCATTATTGTTCCTCTCTCTCTCAGACATTAAGGGACCTTGTTATGTTGTCAGAAAATTGGAGGTAAATGAGTCCTTCAAATATTGCCATGAAACACCACCAACTGGGAAGGAGCTTGTTTCGTGGCATAGTCAGGAGGGAGGTATCAGAAGCCTCAAATATTCATACACGATCACAGGGTCCTTAAACAAACAAACAGAAATAGTTATCGGTGCAAATTCCAAATAGTTGCAGGCCCCTGACTCTAGCTAGGAACCCGCTCCTCCCCCGTGCACGAATATTATTACAGAATAAACAATGACCTTCGGAATTTACCGGGCGACATATTCTGAGTCCGCCAAGGCCAGGCAGTTCCATTCGTCTCTCCTCCGGGGCTGAATTCAGTATTTTTAGCATTCACTGTTGTTATCCCCATGTTTTACAGTAAGAAGGAAATGTTAATAAAAAGGAGACTTATTCATTACGGGTAGTTTTTCCCTGTTAGTTAATTTAATAGAGAGCCACTAATTAATCAAAGCTGTCCCACAAAAAAATATATATATAATAATAATAATAATAATAATAATAATAATAATAATAATAATAATAATAATAATAATCCTGCCACAACATTTGCCGGATCATAAAGTATAGTATGGAAATATATTCATGTTTGCTCCTCAGGCTCGTAACCTAAATAATCAGAAAAGTTCAGCATTCATTTTCTCCTTGAATATCGTAATTCTGAGTATATGGTGAATAATTATCACCTTATGTTTTCCTTCGATAAGCGCTGAGTGAGTGAGGCAGTGAAGCGACAGTACTTTTGCCGCCGACTGTACATTACGAAGGAAACTTTATTTGAAAGGAGGCCTATTTACTTAAAGGAGGCCTGGCTAATTAAGGGTAGATCATTTTGTAAGTAAATTAATATTATTGGCGACTACTTCATTCAATCTAATCCACTAAACAACAAAGATTGAATAAACAAGATGAAACTGAATAAGAATGTGCGGAAAATGAATGCGGGCAAAAGGAACATATATATTATTATAGAACACTCAAGAACTTATTACTCTGTAGCCTTCGTTTAAGCTAACTTTAAGGGACCCTGTGATGTAGCCAGAAAATTGAAGGTAAGCGAGTCCTTCAAATATTGCTAAGAAACACCACCTATATGGAAGGAGTTTGTTTCGTAGCATGGTCATAACTAATCAGAAACCTCCAATTTTCATTCACAGTCGCAGGGTTCTTAAGGGCAGAACCTCCATTTTGTAAATTTGAGGGCAACTGATTCCTCTTAACTCTCCCAGGAAATATATCACCACATTGTAACGAATATGGGAACTGTTGCCTGACACTGTATGGAAGATTCAGTAGCCCTCCAATTACCAAGAGAAAGTTCTCCCAATAATTCAACATTACAGATAGGTCCTACTAAGCCTGTGCCTCTGTTTAACATTTATTATTATTATTATTATTATTATTATTTTGTTTTATTTAATTACCCTTTCTCTCCACCTCATCACATCCAACTATCGTCTTTTTACTCTTGTTTTCTCTACAGCTTCCTTTCCCCTGTAAACGTTATGCATTTCCTAAGCCTTCCATTTTATTTCCCCTCCCTTCCACTGCTCTCCATTAATTATTACTCCGTTTCACACACACACACAAGCACACACGCACTCACACACGCGCGCACGCACTCACACACAGTCTCTCTCTCTCTCTCTCTCTGCCACCATCAGCCACTCTGAAAACACCAGCTGCTACTTTCCTTAATTGCCTTTCTGCCTGGCATTCCGACGACAAGGGCTGGTTGGTGCTAGACAGCCACTCCACTTTTTAAAAAGTACGGCACCACATTTCAGTTCGCCACGCGGTCAATTAATGAGGAAAATTTACTCTTTTTTTTCAATTTTCGACTGGTTTTAAAAGGAGAGGACAGTATTTCATTTCGCCAGGCCGAGGTCAGTCCGCGTTGCAGCCTACTGTCGTTAGCAAAAGTTCGTCTCATGGTGCGTGGTGTGGTGGGAGGTATGTTCTTAACCTGGTAATAGTGAGAGACGTGCAGTTGCCAAATATTACTATGATTGCTACAGAAATCAGTACTTCGAATAGTTCAGGATCCTCTTTTACTCCCATGGAAATATATTTCACTCTTAATTTTTCCTTTATGTCTCTTTACAGTGCATCGCCATTGTTACGTTCTGGATATCTGGATTCAATGTTTCACGATGCATAAACGAAGAGATTAAGGGGGAGGGGAGGGGACTAGTAGCTGTGAGGAAAGAGGGACACTAGGAGAGAGGTGAGGTGAGTGGGTAGGAGAGAGGAAGTTGGTGATATTCAAACACCTCCAAAATATTCTACCAATGTTTCAACGTAACTCGGTCGTTTCGCTTCTGCAATATATGTTATGAACTTGATATTATAATTATATAATCTAGACCACGTTAGTTATGATATTACTCATTTCTGCAGCAATCAAAACGATATATAGCAACTGTACTTTTCGCGCTATTGCTAGACAACATTCCTCACAACAAGTGTATGGGATGAACTTCTGCTGACGATTGTACATTGCCTTGACGATATTTTCAGCTGGTTTTAATACCTGTGTAGTTGTCGGCAAAGTGATAGTTAAACATTCCTTCAAATTGTACCACAAAGCAACATTGATCACGAGGGAGTCAGTCTGTAACATACTTAGAGGGCAAGTCATTCCCACGTTAGTCTAATTTTAAAGAGTATGAGGCCAAGCACCACCAACAATGACGAAACATTTTACAGTCTTCAGAAACTTAGATGCTTTACATATTAATTAAGTTCCCAAATCCGACTTCAAACAGGGACAGACACATTTAATTATCTCTTCATTTTGTATCTGAGCTCGGTGAAGATGCTGTATTGTACTTGCTTACCTTTATTAATGTTGTCATGGATGAAAGTGCGATGGTTTTCGACTTGGACAGTAGGAAGTATACGGGTATACTTTTTGTGACCATATTGGGGCTTCTGGTGTCCGAAGCGTTTAGTGCACCCAGCAACTGAAAATAATAGTTAAAGGTTAGAATAAAGTGCATCTTGTACACACACACACACACAGATGACAAGCATAAAACCTCCCCTCTTTCTTCCTTTCCCTCCTTCATCCTCACTGTTCGTATAACACACACACACACACACATATATACATATACATATACATATACATATACATATACATATACATATACATATACATATACATATATATATATATATATATATATCCCCTTCCCTCCTCTCTTTTATTTCACCCCTCCACCCCTTTTTGCCCCACCAACATCATCTTTTCCTTTCCTCTGTTCCCCTCACCACTCCTTCTCACCTCTCCTTTCATTTTCTTCCTCACCTCTCCGTTTTTTCCATCCTTGCCCTTCATTTCCTTTCCCTCATCATCCCTTATATCCTTTTCCTCTTTCCTAAAGACGTTAGTAGCTTGGAAAGCGTACAAAGAAGAGCAACCCAAATGATCCCCGGCATTCATAACTTGACCTATAAGGAAAGATTAAAAAGCTTAACATGTTTTCTCTTGAAAATCGCGACCCCATCGAAACATTTTAAATCCTTAAATACTTTGATAAAATTAAATTTGAAAATATATTGCAGCTCTATACCCAGTCTGGAACGAAAAATAATGGTTATAAATTAAAAGGAGAACATTATTGAACTGCGAAAGAACTTTTCCAATATTAGAGTCATAAACTATTGGAATAAACTCCCGGCATCTATAGTACCAGCAAATACAGTAGAAACCTTGAAACATCGCCTCCACAAATATTTCCAAGAACATTTTTTGTAGAATGTTTTTTTTTTCTGGTTGTTTCTTTCTTTCTTTTATATAGAAGTAAGTAAATGTTAGAATTAGGCTTCCACCAGTTTTTCTACTTTCCTATAAATTTCCTTATGCGTTCCTTATTACAAACAAGGTGGTACTTTCTACCTGTTTTTCCAACCAAGATGTGAATTTTTTTCCCAGCCACTTGCGGCAAATCGCCCATGTGGCAACACTGCTATGGTTGACTACCGGGGCCTAACCTGGACAAATTACCGGGACCTAACAGGGACGCGAGAGTGACTGGAAACCAAATATATGAAGTATTAACGCAATGATGACGGCGAGAAGAGTTGCCGTGTTGCCAAACGCTGTAAACCAGATACCCGATGGGAGTGGTGGGTGGGGAGGAGCCTTGTCCTTTATCAGTCCTTTTCTTCAACACGTAGTTAAACAGGTGATCTCTTAAAATGTCACTATGGGCATCATGTTGCCTGTATTTCCTTTGCATTCCTCTTTACCTCTCATTCCCCTTTCCTCCTCATCCTTCATTATCCATCATCATCACTTATACTTATACCCATTTCTTTCCTCACCCCTCATTCCACTTTCTTCCTCTTCTCTAATTTATCATCCCTCTTCAATCCAACTTCCCCTTCCTATTTCACCACTCCTTTCCTCTCCTTCCTCTTTCCTTCTCATTCCTCATTTTCAATCCCTCTGAACCCCTCATTTGATCACCTTCACCTCACCTTTCCTTTCATTCCTCATTCCTCTTCCCTCATTCTCCTTCCCTCATCTTCCCTCATTCTCCTTCCCTCATCTTCCTTCATACCCCTTTCCTTCCTCACCTCTCATCCTCTTATCTCATTATTCATCCCTCATCGACCCTCACTTTCCTTCCTTCTTCACATCTCATTCCCTTTCCTCCTATCTCCCTTATCCACCCTCCTTCATCCTCTCTACTTTCCTTTCCTTCCTTACTCCCTTTCCCTCTTCCCCCTTCCCCTACCCCCCTCTCTACCCACAACATCCCTAACCAGATGCCCAGCAGATTGACTTTTCCTTCTTCAGAGTCGAGTTTGGGATATGTAAGGTGGGTTGGCAGAATGGTTTATTGGATGGAACTTTGGGGTGGTTGTGAGTGAGGGTTGGGGGCAGAGGAAGGAAGGGAACAGGAGGGACGGTGAGCGAGGGTTAGGGGAGAGGAAGGAAGGAAGGAAGGAAGGGAACAGGAGGGACAGTGAGAGAGAGAGAAGAGGGGAGGAAAAAGGTAAAAGTAGAGAGAGAGAGAGGAGGGACAGTGAGAAATGAGAGGGTTGGGGAGAGGGAGGAAGGAATAGAGCAAGAGAGACAGTGAGAGAGAGGAGAGGGAGGGGACGGGTGAGGGAAGGAGAGAAATGGTACCGATGAGCACAGAGAAGAGGGAAAAAGTGAAAGTGGAAAGAGGGGGGAGAGGGATATACAAGAGTGGGGAAAACAGCGATGGATTGAAGCATATCAAAGTGAGAGGGAAGGTAGAAGAGAAGAGAAAAAAGAGAAGAGAAAAAAGAGAAAGAAGAAGAAGAAAGAGAGGAAGAAAGAGAAGAAGAAGAAGAAAAAGAAGAAGAAGAAGAAGAAGAAGAAGAAGAAGAAAAGGAAAACAAAGAAAAAACGAAGAAAACAGAAAAAAAGAAAAAAAAAAAAAAACGAAGAAGAGAGAGAGAGAAAGAAGAATACTAAAATAGTAACATTATGAAAGGATCAGAAAGCTAAACGAGTGTAAAAATAAGGAGAGTAATGGTAGAAGACAAATTTGCATGAAAAGTGTGGGGTGAAGGGAGACTGAAAACGAACACTAAAGAAGGAACAGAAGAAAGATGGGGAAAAAACGAGAACGACAATGACAAGCCCGAGAACAAAATGAAAACTAAAAAAGAAGAACAAGACAGGAAGCAAGAGAAGAAAAGAGAGAATGGAGACAGAGATGGTGGAATTGGTTGAGAGAGGCAGTTAGGTTAGGAGGGATAAGGGGAGTGAAAATGGACACATTTTCCTCCACTCACAAGAGACCAGAGACCAGAGACCAGAGACCAGAGACCAGAGACCAGAGACCAGAGACCAGAGACCAGAGACCAGAGACCAGAGACCAGAGACCAGAGACCAGAGACCAGAGACCAGAGACCAGAGACCAGAGACCAGAGACCAGAGACCAGAGACCAGAGACCAGAGACCAGGGACCAGAGACCAGGGACCAGGGACCAGAGACCAGGGACCAGGGACCAGGGACCAGAGACCAGAGACCAGGGACCAGGGACCAGGGACCAGGGACCAGGGACCAGGGACCAGGGACCAGGGACCAGGAGACAGGAGACAGGAGACAGGAGACAGGAGACAGGAGACAGGAGACAGGAGACAGGAGACAGGAGACAGGAGACAGGAGACAGGAGACAGGAGACAGGAGACAGGAGACAGGAGACAGGAGACAGGAGACAGGAGACAGGAGACAGGAGACAGGAGACAGGAGACAGGAGACAGGAGACAGGAGACAGGAGACAGAGAGAGAGAGAGAGAGAGAGAGAGAGAGAGAGAGAGAGAGAGAGAGAGAGAGAGAGAGAGAGACAGAGAGACAGAGAGGGAGAGAGAGGAAAGGGTGGCGATTCTCCCCTGTGCTCGCGGTCACCAGTCTGGGGGATGAATATGTAGCAGCAAGTGACCCTCTCGCCTCCCATTCTCACTTTTCTTTTAGTTTTAAGCTGCCGTTTGTGACATGGTATAGTTTGGTTTATTATGTTCTCTTATTATATTGGATTGTCTTTGTGTATAAATATAGTCATCTTTATCACTGCATCATTTATTCTATCCGTTTGTGACAGTGTGGTTGGGTTTGATATTATCGTATATTATGTTGGTCTGTCTTTCTGTATATGGAATCAACTTTATCACTGCTTTACTCTTTAATTGATTCGTGGCTGTGTGGTTGGGGTTGATATTCTCGACTATATTGTTGGTTTGACTGTGTTGTGGTTGGGTTTTATATTATCGACTATATTGTTGGTTTGACTGTGTTGTGGTTGGGTTTTATATTATCGACTATATTGTTGGTTTGACCGTGTGGTGGTTGGGTTTTATATTATCGACTATATTGTTGGTTTGACTTTGTGTATAATTACGGAGTTAACTGTATCACTGCATCACTCTTTATCCATCTGTTTGTCAATTTATCTTACCATCCGTGTTCTTGTCTCTCTATCTATTTATATATCTGCCCGTATATTTATATGTTTGTTTATCTATCTATCAATATGTCTCTATATATATCCACTTACCTATTGTGTCTGTCCATATTTCCATACATCTATCTATTAATCTGTCTAACTATATTTCTATTACTTTCTCTGTCTGTCTTTTTGGTTGATTGTCTACAGATTAATTTATCAATTAATCTGTTTATCAGTTTGTCTGTCAGTCTATCTATCTTTCTAACCATATTTCTATTTTTTCTGTCTTTTTGCCGGACTGTCTACCCATTGATCTATCTATTTATCTATCTCTTTCAATTTTCTCTTGTATCAATCAATCTAAAATCATATGAGTCCCCCGTCCCCCAATGTACAGTCCCGAACAATAATAATCATTCACAATAGGGTGACTCTGGGAAACGATTGACAGCTTCCCTCTGTTCGTTAGCTGAAAATCTGAAAATAAGTAATTTAAGTACATTCTTTTCCATATACTACACGCATCTACTCTTTTTCAAAGCAATAGCATCATATGAGAACGTGAAAACAATAGTCAGCAATTTCTTTGAGTTATCCATATGTGTAATGACTCATATCCAAAACTGTACCCCCAGTTAAGGAGGTAGTACATTGTTAGTATTTCTGGAGTAACTGATTCCTCCAAACTATTCTAAGCAACAGGACACCATTATTTGTGTCACCTTCGTCCTGTTTCCTGGCATGCTATGGAGGAATCAAGGCACTCCAATGTACTAAGAGTATACTATCCCCTTAACATCTACTGAGAGTGGGACAGGCAACCATCACCTCACACACCCCAGCTCTAGGACCAACAACAGACGTGTATCGTGGCATTTGGCAAGCTTTATGGCACAGTACTACACCAACTTTCAGACGTATTCCTACTAGTCTTAATTTGAAGATCGAAGTTATATGACATTCCAGTACTATTGGCCACAAGAATTCGTAGAAACGCTGTTGTTTTCAAGTGTTTAAAAGATATAGAAAATGTAAGACTACGTAACTTCAATACAACATTATTATTAGGTTTGTTGTTTAGCAATCACAGAGTAACTTGGCAGACCATTAATTGCAACACTTCCACAATAATGACCTCTCTTTCCATATAGCCTGTGTAAGAATTCTTGTGGCCAACCGTAAATGACCACTGACATACGTAATTAGGATTGTGTTCACCTGTTAGTGCAATTTTTCTTCTGCCAGCACATTATTCCCCATACCAGAAATTTTCCTCCCTCAAGAAGAACGCATTCCAAGGAGGCATAATGCAAGATAAGCGTTGGGCCAGGTGAATACGATGACTCCATACACTTAAAATGTAACCCTCTCACCGCCAAGCAGTCTACCTACACAGTTTTCTCCACACAGCTAGAATATCCGTGGTGTTGACGATGGCGTGTTATGGTACCTGTACGATGACTCCATAGACACACTACACAGCCATTGTACCTCTACTACACCACCGTCAACACCACGGATATTCTCTCTTGCCTACGGCTCCTTGCTGACCCGACAACATTCGGGTAACCAGTCCCACACTAACTTTACCCAGTCAGCCACACAACACTTCCATCCTGAAACACGTCCCTGACATTTCTCCCTTTTCTCCACGTAATTAGTCCAGCCAGCCACCAGCCACCAGCCTCCCATCTCCAATACGGACGGACTAATGTGTGTGCTCTTTGTAAAGTATGCTCGATCATTTTTTGCATATCTATTTCCGGGGTCACTCGAGATAATTTTCAATGTTTATTTATGCTGTTTCTGAATACAGGCGGCAGGCGAGTGATGAGCATGGAGGGGAAAGGGAAGGGAGAGAAGGGAAAGGATGGTTTAAAACTTGTGAAGAGGTAGGTAGGGTGCATCTTACAGTAAATTATGTAACAGTCACTAGAATACCACACGTGTCCAGCGCTATCTTAAACAATAATATAATATTATCATGTAACAAGCAATAGATTTTTTACACCAGTAGCGATATTGAAACGGCCTGAGTAAGATAACAGACTATGTAGTCACAAAGGAAACGGAAACAGAAGGAAGGGACAGTAAGCATGAAGGAATATGAAGGAAATATGGGCTCTACAGCTGATGAATGAAATGGGAATGGCTCGGATCTAAAGGGGTGCCCAAACCCTTCATGTACTGCCCACATTTTTGCAGACAATTATTGATAGTTGTGTGAGAGGGGTTGGGTGAGGTTAATTGCACTGAGAAGAGTGACAATATAATTCCTTCGACCAGGAAGACCATGTAGAACAGAGAAGCAGGCGATAAATAGAGAGAAAGGACAACAAACACAAATGAAAAAGAATGATAGCAGAAAGGCTGAGGTGGGTGATCCTCTCTGACGCCATGAAATAACATTATCACTCGGACAGAATTGTACAAAGTTCGTTCATGTGGCCGCTCTCAAACACCGACTTCGACCTCCTCATTCTCGTTATGGGGTATAGAAACAATTGCTCGTGAATGTACAACTGCAGACAACACAACAACACTCAATTTCCACTCCATAGAGATTCCAAACGGCTGGGATGAGAATTACAGGTACAGTATTTTATTTCCTATTACACCACTCTTCAAACGCGGGGTCCCTCTCTCTGGGTACACATTTACACACACGGTCTATACCTGGACGCCAAAACACCACCGTGGTCAACAAGGATAACAACAGAGCTAACGACGCTAACTACTTCAAAACGCAGCCACCACGTATGACAACAACACCATTCCCTAACAGCCTCGACAACCAACACACCCTGCCATTTCCTCTTTCATCCTACATACCGTTGGTCACATGAATTCTTACACAGGCTATATGGAAAGAGAGTTCATTATTCTGAAAGTACTGCAGTGAATCGTCTATCGAGTGACTCTGTGAAAGGAAAACAACAAACCTAATAATATATGTTGTATTGCCGTTACGTAGTATTACATTATCTGTATGTTGTAAACCCTTGAAAACAACAGCCTGTATACGAATTCATGTGGACAACTATACAATATACTTTTTTCTTTAGTGATAAATTTAGCATTACTTTATCTTCAATGATTAGCATTCTCATAATTTTAAACTTCATAATTATTCTTCTGTAGCTTCATTCATTCTTCAACTGTTTACTCTCTTCTTCCTTTGTTGTGGTTAGGTATTTGGACTTAACGCCTATCGACCACGTAATGGTCATTAAGGCGATATATTTATAGAGTGACAGAGTGTAAGTATGTGGAGAAGTGTACAGTACGTGTGTGTGTGTCAGGGTGTGTGTGTGTGTGTGGAGAGAAGTGTACGTGTGTATTGTGTAGTGTCTGTGAGTGTTCTGCCTCTCTTCTTCTTCACATATTCCATCATTTATCCTATCATGCTTAAAACTACAATCCAATTATTTATTCATCCTTCTACAGTACTCGGAGAGCTCTGTTGTATCATCCGTAATTCTTTTTCAGTACCTACATCATTTAATATTCTATTCTCTCCAATGATGCACTTTCTCATCCTTTCATCTTCCATCCTGAAAAACAAAACAATGCTTCAGACCTTGCCCTACCATCCTTCCATCCTTTCATTCTTCACTCACACATATCCTGGTCCACTCTATCCTCCTCTTCGTTCTCCCACTCTATCCATTTAGGCCTCTCAAGTTGGTCCTTTCATCTCCACCCACTGTCACTCTCACTCTCTCTCTCTCTCTCTCTCTCTCTCTCTCTCTCTCTCTCTCTCTCTCTCTCTCTCTCTCTCTCTGTTTCTGCCCACTTAACTAATTTTATATATTTGTCGTGTGTCTGTCACTTTGTATGTCTATCCATCATTCATTATATCTAACTGTTATCAGTATATGTGTCTGAGTTGCTGTCTGTCTGCATGTTTCTGTCTGTCATCTAATCTATTTGGGGAGCACTTGCTTGACGGTGCTTTGCTTTTTCCAGACTTCAGTACCACCTCCTCGTGGTCCTCCGTAATAGCAGCAACAATAACAATATAATAATAATAAGTAATAAATTATTATTATTATTTATTATTATTATTATTATTACTGGTATTAATATTATTATTACTGGTATTATTATTATTATTATTATTATTATTATTATTATTATTATTATTATTATAATTATTATATTTAGACTGCTACTAGATAGACAGAGTGCAAGGTTTGCTTTATCCTCACTTGCTGATTATGCTCTAAGCCATGTATTAACACTACGGCCACACCGGTAGTAGGTTTAACTCCCACTAGCTTACGCGTTTCACTTTTACGAGGTGGGTCGATGCTCCTTACATTAGTCTGATATGCCAATCCACTGCCTCAACAAGTACCAACACAACATTGGCCGATAATGATCCACTGGTAGTCTGAGGATACTCGAGGCAACTTAAGGGTATAAATAGTTAGTTTGAGGTTGACTCCAGTTTAGAACTTCCGGATGAGTGAATTTCCTCGGAGGAAGACCAATCGGCTGTCAGTAGGATACATCAGGGTATGGTTAAATAAGACCCACATCATATCTTTCTCTGCATGCGTCACTCATTAAACCGTCCCGGGGCTGTCTCTCCTATTGTGACAGTAATCTTTTCTGAGTTGGTTGCTAAATTCACGCCAGTCTCACAGTTCAGAGTTGGTAGATTGCTCACTCTTCGATAGTCATATATATATATATATATATATATATATATATATATATCCTGACCATTAATATCATCATGCTGTCTTCATGATATGGACTGCAATCACTGCATATAGCGGTCGGCCCATCTGTATCCATGTTCTATCTCTCAGTTACTCTGTACTCATAAATGTTACGTTCTTTTGTGTTGGACTGACTGCATGAAGAAAGATGTGGGTGCGTGTGTCTGGGTCTGTATTTTTATCTATGTATCCATGTGTATCTGTGAGTGCTTTTGACATGTATGTTTGTGTGTTCGGGGCATGGGTTCTTGTGTTTGTGTGTCTTTTCTATCCCTCAGATCATTAAATATTGATAAATTAATAGAACTGGCCGAGTAGAAGATTTATATTGTTTTTTAAGCATACAAACAGAAACAGACAAAATCATGTCCGATTCCCCAAAGCACCTCACATCATCACAGCAACTAAACCTTTGACATGATCCACAAACCCATCCGTCACGCTCCATATTAACACTGGCGCCCACACGCACGCACAGACAGAGTGGACGTATATTACTCCTGTGTCCTACTTACAACTGATTAATTATTACCTGTCTGCTGGGGGCACGCATATTGTTGCGACTGTTTTACTCGTTGTTGATGGTAACTGTTGCTGGTAATATTAATATAGCGTTTTAATTCTTACTGTTGATGTTAATTAATACATGCATCGTGCTATCATTACCTGCGATCACAATAATACTGAAACATTTATTGATGTTAATTATAATATTGCTACTGACTGACTGACTGACTGACTGACTGACCTGTGCTAATTAGGATACCGTGCGATTATCGGTGTTGGAGAGGAAGGGAAAAATAAGGCGTGTTTTTTAGACGACACCAAATGCATAATATTTAATGCTTCATAAGGATGAGTATTTAAATACTTTTCATTAACACCAATACGCGTCACCAAGAAACACAAAGAGTAGAGGTATTATCTGGACACACTTTTGTTACAACCAGGAAGCTCTACTCTGTCAGACGGGTCATGCTCTTACTAATTGATGGCTTAATCTTCATCAAACAGAGGCGAGATCCCTGAGTGTGCTGGGGTGGGGTGGACACGGGAGATAGAGAGTGAGGTAAGTGTAAAGGGGATCGAGGGTAAACAGGTAAGCTGCTGATCAGGTCATGTTACAGTAATGTTATTGATGATGATGATAATGTATTGTTCCTTATGTTAATGAAGGTCGATGATTATCCAATGTTTGTAATGTTAATAAGAAAAATACTGATCAGTTGATGTTTGAAATGTTAATTAATTATCAGGAGGATACTGGTAATGTAATGTTGGTAATGTTAATAGAAAACAAGTGAAGTAATGTTAAAAACGTTATTAGAAATTCTGATAATATATTGTTGGTAATGGTAAAACAGTAGATACTGATAATGCAATGTTGGAAAGATTGATAGAGGGACACTAGTAATGAATTGTTGGTAATGTTAATGGAGATACTGATAATGATATGCTAGTTGTGATGATGGAAATGTTAATGATGTTGATGGTATAGATATTAATAATGGGTTTCCTACGTTTATGCAAAATTGATACTGCCCTGATTATACTACACACCATATAATTATATAACACGACGCATTTGAAGATCTGAGGAGAAAGAAATACGATCTTGCTAAGCCTGAAAGATCCTGTATCACGAGGGAGAACGAGAAAAAAAGAGGAAGAGAAGGAACATCAAGAACGAAGGAAATTGAAGGAGAGGTGGGACAGGAAATATAAAGGAATTAGATTGAAGAAAAGATGGATAGATGATGAATTTTAAATGTAATAGCTCGGATCCGAAGAGGCGCTAAAACCTTAACGTTCAACCCAGATCACAGTAGGTAATTAATAAACCTCTCCAGGAACCAATAGCATAATGAATAATTTAGTGTTATAAAATTGGAGCAACCGATTTTCCTCCATACAATTCCAAGCAACAGCGACCTCCTGAAATTAATAATAATAATAATAATAATAATAATAATAATAATAATAATAATAATAATAATAATAATAATAATAATAATAATAATAATAATAATAATAATAATAATAATAATAATAATAATAATAATAATAATAATAATAATAATAATAATAATAATAATAATAATAATAATAATAATAATAATAATAATAATAATAATAATAATAATAATAATAATAATAATAATAATAATAATAATAATAATAATAATAATAATAATAATAATAATAATGATAATAATAATAATAATAATAATAATGATAATAATAATAATGATAATAATAATAATGATAGTAATAATGATAATAAGCCAGACAGTACGAATCAAGAAGTGAAAATTTGAACGTAGGAGTAAAGGAAAAAATACGTTTCCTTACTCATTGTTGTACTATATCTTAGCCGGTCGTCCCATCTTTGTCCCCCTACTGGCCATGAGAGAAAATTCATCACCTTAACGACGGAAGCAGTCCCATTACCCCCAACGTTTATGTGAGGCACCTTTCGCCTGTCGATGATGCATGACCACGTTTTTTACAAGTAGGCGTCATTACGACCCTGGGTCACACAGTCACTCACTCGTGATCACTCTACATCACACCCATACGATGATTCAGAACGGCCTGATTCCTGATGACATGAGTTTAGTAAGCTAGTGCTGTTTAATAGGGTTCCAGCAATCACTTCAAAACAGCCTGAGTCTTGAATACATCCAGTTCCATCAGCTGATGCTATTCAGTAAGCTGCCAGCACTCAATTCCTATAGCGTTCAGAAGGTGAGACTTGGAACACGAGCCAATGCTGGGAAAGATATCGCTAACGAATCACCACCTGGATTCAGACAGTGAATGTGGAGGTGGTCGAGTATCTTTAGAAATAGCCATCTTTAGTGGGATAAAATGTTACTGATGATAATATGAACCGTTGCCGACACATGAAGCTGGTACGCCTCGCTCCTTGTGAGGTAGCTATAACAGGAAAGAAAGTGAGTAAGGTATGGTTTGTTGACATGCAGACAATAATATTATCACTGTCTGTCTGTCAACAAATTGTAACTATTGTTCACTTCTTTCCTGTTTTATCGTGGCAATAGTTTGGAGGAATCACCAACCTTCCAATTCACCAACAAGAAAATCTCCCCTTAAGGAGGCATAATTTTTATCACAGTGAGGAAAAATCAGTACCCTCCGATTTACAAATACGTTGTTGACCCGCTCGAGGGATGATTGCTGGACGTAGGCTAACAGAATGATGCATAGGGAACAAACTCTCAAATTGGAGGACGTGAGCTACTGAGTATATCTGGAGCAACGATTCAACCTAAGCAACAGGCCACCAATATTTTTGTGAATCCGGTTCTGTTCCCTGGCATACTTTGGAGCAATCAACGCGCTCCAATGTACCAAAAGCATACAATGTATCTTCTTAAGAGTGGCATATTAAGCTCAATGGATTTTTTAAAACTGCCACTAGAACCATCATCCACAGACACAAATTTTTCATACATCCTCTGACACTGTGATGAACTTTGTAGAGACAGAGTGTCAGGAATAAAGCAAAAGTGAGTGTGAAATGAGAAACAGAAACAGCTATCGAGTGTCGTGAAAGAAAGCACTAAAGAGGGAACGTGATAGGACTTGTGAAAAAGATGGAGGGAGAAAGAACAAACATATAAGGGCACAAGGGTATAGACAGAGACGTAGAGATGATATGAAAATACTGAGAGAACAAGGAAGGATAGTGTACAAACAGACAGCTCTGACTGCGTATCCATGAGGTCAATCTTTTCACGTTAACTTTCTTTGAGGCTAAATGCTTTATAGTAGGTCATGAGCTTTGCCAGGGATCAAAGGAACAGGATTAATTATACTTTATAATTACGAATAACTGGGTTGAGGGTTGAATAACACTACAGGTAAGGAGTACGGTATTATTTTCTGTCATGTACAGTCACGTTCAATAGTCCTGCAACACCTTCAATTGAAACGGCCGCCTCGTAAAAGGGTGCGAAACAATAACAGTTGGTCTATGTAATATTGGATCATAAGGTTCACTCTCACATCTCCCCTTCATTCACCAGATGATCCTGATCCTAAGCACATAATGAATTTTAACCAATCGAGGCTCATACGACGGTGTTGACAGTAGAGGTATCGGTAATGTATGTACTGTAGCTCCTAAAAGTATCGTTAATGTATGGCTCGAAGGATGTCGAAATGAACAAGACAATAATGTGTACAGCATATTTTTTAGCGATACTTTTGGGAGGTACAATACCTTAATGTAAAATTGTCAAGGTGATTTGCACTGTACACTAATCACAGACAAAAAATTCTCCCTTATTCTTTATCTGGTGGTGGTCCATATATTATAGGATTTAAATGAGGTAAGACTGCAAAATATACACCAAGAAGTTATAATTATATGATATATTAGTAATCTTAGCTCAAGAATGTATACAATAAAAATATCAAGGGTTATGGGCTAGTCAAGCAGAAGATGTGATTGCCTTTCAGGGTGTGGATTTCAGAGTGCAGTACATTATCAACCAGGAGAGGCTACAATCGGAGTTTTGATATCCAGTGTAAAGATAAAGACTGATGTTTTTATACCTTCCGCTTCGATACAATGGAAAAGGCCTATACAATTTTTAGTGACCCTAATGGGGTAGTTCAGTGTTGGTAAATATAGAGGATTTTATTCTTTCAAACAATTCCAGGCCATAGGTTACCATAATTTATTTTGCTAATCTGATCCTGTTTCCTGGCACACTTTGGGGAATCATACCAAAACTGTATCATCCCCTTAAATGCATTGGGTGAGGTGTACAGGAAAATGACTATATTATTTTGCTTCCCTATATGAATGAAAACATATTGGTATTTTAAAACATAGTCAACAGTAAGCCTATATTATTTTCATATACAATTAATGAAGCCGTTCTCATCCAAGGTTATATACTGAAACATGAATTACACAAAAAGATATATATATGTATAAATCTCCTTTGCCCTGAACATTTAATATTATTCCTGCAACAACAGTGTCAGGAATATAACATATGATACATTTAAAACAAGGGTAGCCAAAGGTTGCAATGATTAGATTTTACCCGCGTTATTCCCCTGCAAGTGCATATTCACGAATCACACTTCCTTCATGTAACCTCTCCTGCAGCGTTTGATGTCTTCTCTACTTTCTGTGATCTCTCCCCTTGCATAATTATCTGTCTTCTTTCCCTTTCGATACTGTCTCATATGCTGACCCTCGTATCATCATAGTTCTGTGCCTCCTTATCCATGTTATCTCTTTAACTGTACTACTCGTTATCTTCACTGTTCCCTTCTCATTTACGTTATCTGGTCTAAACACAACACAGAAGCACAATCAGGAGGAGCAAACGCAGGGCCACACTTCCTCCCTCCACTTATTATTTATTCATGAAAGGGTGAGTGAGAAGGGACGGTGGGTAATAAAAGTTTAGTAGTTTATAAAACTTAGATTGGAAGACAATAAGTAGTTTTTGTTTATGTTGGGTTGTTGTGTGGTACCATGATATATTTAAGGGTTACTCAAAGCTATGACATAAAACTGATTCCCTATTCGTATAAAGTCGTAGTTTGTTTCACTATCGTATTCAGTAGACCTTCAAATCTAGTAAAGCAGAATCTGATAGACTTTTCAGCCCCGTACACATTTATCAGTTCTGTATACACGCTCGTTTTAACACCACTGTCGTTCACCCTCTCCACCCGGTTAGGTTAGGAATAATTAGGTAAAATGAGTTGGGAAATACAATTTGATGATATTAAGAGTATCCTATGGCTAATTTTATCGCTACAACCCAAGGGTCCTGTTTCAACTTTTAATTTCCTTTTGGCCCAGGCTGAGACGTTTTTAAAGGTAGCAGCACTCTCCTAGCTAAGTATATACACATGGCCGCCACCTCCTAGTTCTTCCTCTTCACAGTGTTCAATGGCCGAAGAACCATATTGAAATTTAATGCTGGGACACATTAACGTAAAGCTGGTGGAAGGAGGTGGCAAAATTTTACATACATTAAGTACATACATTAACATTACTCGACAGTAAAAATAACGCACAGGGATAGAGTAATCTGACTCACTCTAATTTAAAGTTAATATATGAATGTTCCAACCATTCCATCTATTTTTATCTATGTGACGTACTTTGTAAAAACTACCGTTCTCTACTGTTCTTCCATTCCAAAACTATCAGCATTTTTATTCTCTATCATCTAGTCCCTCTCCAGTATAATCTTATTCTTTCTACCTGTGTTATCTCCCTACCTGCATTCTCTTTACCTCTGTTACCGCCACATTTTAACTTACATGGTTCTCAAAAACTCTCTGGTGTTTCTTACTGCCTGTCTTTTCTCCACCTGATACCTGAGCTCTAATAGTACTTGTGAGTTGTTGTCTCTCCTTGCTACCTGTATTCTTCCTGCCGTGCTCCATGTTATCTCCTGGGTGCCTCCATCATATCTCAGGAGCCTCTTTTCTCTCTCCACAAGGGCCTGTCAGAGGAGGCTTGCGTGTAATCCAAGAGAATGTCTCCACGCCACGAGCCCCCTTCCTTACCTACCTACCTACCTACCTACCTACCTATTCACCTGAGGTCTCTTCTATACCCTCACAAACTGTACCTCCCTACTTACCAGCCTAGCCAGCACCCACTCTCTCAGTTAATGATTAGCCTGCCTATACACCTTTACACCTTCTGTACTTAGTCACTACCTTTGTTAGTCCTTTGGCATTTGTCTACCCTCAACATTGCCTATATATAATCGTTGTATTCAGACTGACCTACGTACTGTACCTACCTCTCAGCGTACGTGTCGCCTTCCAGCTTAAATAACACATTCACTTAATCCCTTTTATTCCTCCCTTCCAACCTCCTTCAAATTATTCATCCTGCCAACCAACCAACTTTTTTTTCACCTCCGTTCCAGCCTGCCTTCACCTTTTTCGTCACTCCCTCCTTCATTTCACTATTTTTCCATGGCCCACCTGCTGCCTACTTTTTTCCCCTCCCCTCCCCTCCCCTCACAATGCCCTTTCCTTCTGCCACCCTGTGAACCGTCTTGTTTTTTTTAATCCACTCTCTTTTTTTTTTTCCATCATATCCTGCTAACGAACCTACATTTCATTCTTCCCTCTCTTCCTCCATCACTCCCTTACTTCCTTTCCATCCAACCTACCAACAACTCATTATCCCCCCGACTCCCTCCTTTTTCATTCTTGTTTCCCTACCTAACCCCCATTTTTCTTATCCCTCCTTTAAGCTTCCATGCCCCCAGAGAAAGAGGAAGGGAGGACCGGACTGAGGAAGAGGGAAAGAAAAGGAAGTAGTGAGAGAAAAGAATGGAGGGAAAGAGAGACAGAGAAAGGGATGGAGAAAGGAAAATATGAAGGAGGAATAGAGACAGAGAGTTGGAAGGTGAAAGGGAAGACGAGAGATGAGCAAAGAGGAAAGAAAGGAGAGATAGAGGGAAGGACTGAGGAAGGAGGGGGAGGGAAAGGGAGTGGGGATGAGGCAGAAT